>CALYDD020000551.1:27500-42500 GCA_944472135.2 Trichobilharzia regenti
GCGTGATAGATATAGGTCGAAAGTCAGCTGGGAGAAAGGAGGATTCACATTTCGGTATAAAAGTGACCCTTGCAGTAGCCAAATTTTTGGGGACGTAGTTCGCAAGTAGAAGGAGATTGAGATAACCAGCGACGACATTTGGATTACATTTCAGTAGATCGTTGGCAAAAATTCGATCAACCCCACATGCAGAGTGGCGCATATCTTTAAGGGCCCAAGTAATATCATTAGCAATAAGCGGGGCAATGAGAGAGTCATTGGTCGGAATGACAGGAATGATAGGTCGTTCATCAATCACGGATGATGCACAAAATATCTGAAGCCAGAATTCATTGAAATCAGGAATCGACTGTGGGTCAGTGACGAAAGGATTGCGCCATCTGCCGTCGATTACAGTGGCAGCGGCATCTTTGGGGGATTTGGCGAATAGGGCTTGGATGTGGGCATACAAAAATCGGCGTTTAAGTCTTGAAGACAAGTTGTGAAAATTATCCGGAGGGCATCGCATTTTGGATGGGCGCCATTTAATGGGGAAAACCTTTTCCGCGTGCCCTTCAATAAACGATGACAACGCTTCTCTGGAAATGTCACCAAAGGCAAAGGATTTGATACAATCGAGCAAGAGAGACGGCTGAAGTAGGCGAGAATCATTATTAAGTTGACTGAAAACGGCATTAAGTATAAGGGTCTGATGAACATCAAAGACTGGAGCATCAATGTTAGAACAGGATGAAACCACCACAGGAAGAGAGGGAAGAGGAGCAGCAACTCGAACGACAGAAACAGACGAAGACGAAGAAGAAGAATGTAGAGAGACAGAAAAGCGATGACCACGACATTCAAGAGGAAGAGCTGATGGAGAAACACTACTAGCAAGAGGGGGAAACAAACCAGAGAGGGGAGGATGAAGAGGAGGAACCAGAGTGACTGACGCCGTAAGAAATTCAGTGGGAGGGAGAAGGGAGGTACAATCAATAGGAATAGAAAGGCTTGAGACTCGGGAATCAAAAGTTGGGCAAAAGAGTCAAAGGAATCATTGTCAGAAGGGGAATGCATCAAGGAAAAGTCAGAATGATCGAGAGAGTCAACGGAGGACTGTGATGAGCAAAGTACAAAGGAATCAACCTGAGAAGGTATGGGAACGGAAAATACACAAGACACGTTAGGGACAGCAAAGTGGAGGGACGGGTCTGAAACAGTACGGCAGTCGGCGAACATATAGGTGGGAGGAGGAAGAAATGAGGTCGACTCTGGGACGAGAAAAATACGGGAAGATCTAGCGTGATGAAGGAGTTCCCTAGAGTCAAAGGAAGAAATGCTGTCATCATCAAAGGGGGAATCATACGCCGGTAAGTTATCGATGAGATCGTCGTCGGGAAGATCAGAGTCACTGGGCAGATGAGGAGGGGTGGTTGACATTGGGCGGACGTTATGAGAGTCAATGATAACCGGGGGCGAAGTGGAAACGACGGAAGACTGCAGCGATGAAATGGGTTGGTTAGCGGAGAGAGAATTAAGTAGCACAACAGGAGAAGCGGGAGCGAATGAGCGACTCCAACCAAGGGTAACCAGCCTTCGGTGGATGCCATCGGGGGTACGATCTGTGAATAAGGCGGTAAGGATACTATATAGTTGGACGTTGAGCAATGAAGGTAGGTCTAATTGACGCGCCGAGTTGAGGAGAAGTTGGTCATCATCGGGAGACCATCGCCGAGGGGGAAGACGGGGTGGCGTAGAGGAAGAGGTACTCGGAGAGGATAATGAAGACGGTGAATCGGAAGACGATGGATCAGAACTCTGTGAGGCAGATGATGAAGAGGAGTCGACTTGCCAACGAAGAATCTTGAGACGTGATTTGATGGCTTCAACAGAACGATGCGGGAGTTGGGAATGGAGATAGTCATATAGCTGGGATTTGAGAGCGAATCGATCAAGGTTGGCGTCAGCAAGAGTGAGGAGGGAAAGTTCTTCTTCAGCAGACCACTTACGTGGCGGTCTACTTTCCCGGGTGATTCTCCCCAGAAGGATTTCATTGTATTCAGTCGGATGACAGTGTCGAAGATGTTGTGTTAAGCCCCGAGAGGTGGGGAAGCATCGCTGGCAGTAGAAACAACTGTATTGGGGAATTAGAATGGAACTGGAACTGCTGGAACTGGTTGAATTGGCATACGATGTAGTGGAGGGAGGGCGAGTAGAATTGGGCGAGTCAGGAACATACCGAGGACCAGGAAGCTGGGAAAGAGCTGGGGCCCGGAAAGACGCAGTAAAAGTAGGCGAAGAGGAAGAAGAGGAAGGAGATGCCGGACAGATAGGGTCAGCTTGGTCCGTGGCGGAGGCCACAGTAGACAAAGAAGAAGGAGTTGACACAGCTGACATGTACAGGAGAATGTAATGTACACAAACTCGTGTAAAAGAGGGACAACAACTGCAGAGCAGAGTTGTGTCACGGATCGTTCATAGACCCCTCGCCGTGACTTTTAGGGGGAAGTGATGGGAAGCGGAGAAAACAAAACAAGTGATATAAAGGTAAAGGCTACGAAATACAGGAGGGTGTGGGTGCTGTTCTGGTAGTAACAAACAGGGTCACCCAGCAGCTTGACAACCGAGATAGCTACAACGACGGCGATGGTTGCAAAAGAAGCGCCGTGAAAAATGGCTCCGGGGTTATCGTCGGAGGGGGGGAGAGAGCAATCAGAAACCACGAAAAAACAAAGATAAGAGAGTTATAAGCCAAACAAATAAAATAGACAGAAGTGATCAAACACAAAATACTACGAAATACAGGAGGGTGTGGGTGCTGTTCTGGGTAGCAACAAACAGGATCACCCAGCAGCTTGACAACCGAGATAGCTACAACGACGGCGATGGTTGCAAAAGATGCGCCGTGAAAAATGGCTCCGGGGTTATCGTCGGAGGGGGGAAGAGAGCAATCAGAAACCACGAAAAATCAAAGATAAGAGAGTTATAGGCCAAACAAATAAAATAGACAGAAGTGATCAAACACAAAAGAACTACGAAAAACAGGAGGGTGTGGGTGCTGTTCTGGGTAGCAACAAACAGGGTCACCCAGCAGCTTGACAACCGAGATAGCTACAACGACGGCGATGGTTGCAAAAGATGCGCCGTGAAAAATGGCTCCGGGGTTATCGTCGGAGGGGGGGAGAGAGCAATCAGAAACCACGAAAAATCAAAGATAAGAGAGTTATAAGCCAAACAAATAAAATAGACAGAAGTGATCAAACACAAAATACTACGAAATACAGGAGGGTGTGGGTGCTGTTCTGGGTAGCAACAAACAGGGTCACCCAGCAGCTTAACAACCGAGATAGCTACAACGACGGCGATGGTTGCAAAAGATGCGCCGTGAAAAATGGCTCCGGGGTTATCGTCGGAGGGGGAAGAGAGCAATCAGAAACCACGAAAAATCAAAGATAAGAGAGTTATAGGCCAAACAAATAAAATAGACAGAAGTGATCAAACACAAACTACTACGAAATACAGGAGGGTGTGGGTGCTGTTCTGGGTAGCAACAAACAGGGTCACCCAGCAGCTTAACAACCGAGATAGCTACAACGACGGCGATGGTTGCAAAAGATGCGCCGTGAAAAATGGCTCCGGGGTTATCGTCGGAGGGGGGAAGAGAGCAATCAGAAACCACGAAAAATCAAAGATAAGAGAGTTATAGGCCAAACAAATAAAATAGACAGAAGTGATCAAACACAAAAGAACTACGAAAAACAGGAGGGTGTGGGTGCTGTTCTGGGTAGCAACAAACAGGGTCACCCAGCAGCTTGACAACCGAGATAGCTACAACGACGGCGATGGTTGCAAAAGATGCGCCGTGAAAATGGCTCCGGGGTTATCGTCGGAGGGGGGAGAGAGCAATCAGAAACCACGAAAAATCAAAGATAAGAGAGTTATAAGCCAAACAAATAAAATAGACAGAAGTGATCAAACACAAAATACTACGAAATACAGGAGGGTGTGGGTGCTGTTCTGGGTAGCAACAAACAGGGTCACCCAGCAGCTTAACAACCGAGATAGCTACAACGACGGCGATGGTTGCAAAAGATGCGCCGTGAAAAATGGCTCCGGGGTTATCGTCGGAGGGGGGAAGAGAGCAATCAGAAACCACGAAAAATCAAAGATAAGAGAGTTATAGGCCAAACAAATAAAATAGACAGAAGTGATCAAACACAAAATACTACGAAATACAGGAGGGTGTGGGTGCTGTTCTGGGTAGTAACAAACAGGGTCACCCAGCAGCTTGACAACCGAGATAGCTACAACGACGGCGATGGTTGCAAAAGATGCGCCGTGAAAAATGGCTCCGGGGTTATCGTCGGAGGGGGGAGAGAGCAATCAGAAACCACGAAAAATCAAAGATAAGAGAGTTATAAGCCAAACAAGTAAAATAGACAGAAGTGATCAAACGAAAAAATAACTACGAAAAATTGCTATTTTAAGCAAGAGCTACTATCAGCCAGTGAGAAATGGTTTTTGTACCTTGGCTTCAACGATAACTCATAGCGCGGAAATTTTAAATTAGCCTAATAATTTTATTGAGACTGGCCCTTGTTATAGAGGCGTAAACGTGCAGAGTTATATATCAAAATGTTCAGAATAATAAGGGGATTCTCATGAACATAGAATGACTCGATAGAATTTGTCACTGAAAAATTTTAGGGCAAAAAAAAAAAAAAAAAAAAACCGTAAAATCAGTTCAAAGTTGACGAAAAATTATAGGAAAATTTTTAAGGAACGTACAAGAGGTACTGAAACATAGATCAAAAGAATCGGCGTCACGAGTTTGACAACCGTGGGCTAAAAAGAACAGTTAGAATTGACAACAATAAAAGTTTACAGTGAAAATGTGAAACCTCGGTTTGGGGCCGAGGTTGGGATTTAAGAATTTCAAAGCACAAAATTTACTTGTACAAGCAAACCTAGCAAATTATATATGAAATTGTTCAGAATCACAAGGGGATTCTCAAAAGCCAAGAGTGAATGAACAGAAATCGTCACCGAAAAAATTTTGGGCCAAAAACCGTAAAATCAGTTCAAAGTTGACGAAAAATTATAGGAAAATTTTTAAGGAACGTACAAGAGGTACTGAAACATAGATCAAAAGAATCGGCGTCACGAGTTTGACAACCGTGGGCTAAAAAGAACAGTTAGAATTGACAACAATAAAAGTTTACAGTGAAAATGTGAAACCTCGGTTTGGGGCCGAGGTTGGGATTTAAGAATTTCAAAGCACAAAATTTACTTATACAAGCAAACCTAGCAAATTATATATGAAATGTTCAGAATCACAAGGGGATTCTCAAAAGCCAAGAGTGAATGAACAGAAATCGTCACCGAAAAAATTTTGGGCCAAAAACCGTAAAATCAGTTCAAAGTTGACGAAAAATTATAGGAAAATTTTTAAGGAAAATACCAATAGTGCTGAAACATAGATCAAAAGAATCGGCGTCGCGAGTTTGACAACCGTGGGCTAAAAAGAACAATTAGAATTGACAACAATAAAAGTTTACAGTGAAAATGTGAAACCTCGGTTTGGGGCCGAGGTTGGGATTTAAGAATTTCAAAGCACAAAATTTACTTATACAAGCAAACCTAGCAAATTATATATGAAATTGTTCAGAATCACAAGGGGATTCTCAAAAGCCAAGAGTGAATGAACAGAAATCGTCACCGAAAAAATTTTGGGCCAAAAACCGTAAAATCAGTTCAAAGTTGACGAAAAATTATAGAAAAATTTTTAAGGAAAATACCAATGGTGCTGAAACATAGATCAAAAGAATCGGCGTCGCGAGTTTGACAACCGTGGGCTGAAAAGAACAATTAGAATTGACAACAAAAAAAAATTTACAATGAAAATGTGAAACCTCAGTTTGGGGCCAAGGATGGGATTTAAGAATTTCAAAGCACAAAATTTACTTATACAAGCAAACCTAGCAAATTATATATGAAACTGTTCAGAATCACAAGGGGATTCTCAAAAGCCAAGAGTGAGTGAACAGAAATCGTCACCGAAAAAATTTTGGGCCAAAAACCGTAAAATCCGTTCAAAGTTGACGAAAAATTATAGAAAAATTTTTAAGGAAAATACCAATAGTGCTGAAACATAGATCAAAAGAATCGGCGTCGCGAGTTTGACAACCGTGGGCTAAAAAGAACAATTAGAATTGACAACAATAAAAGTTTACAGTGAAAATGTGAAACCTCAGTTTGGGGCCAAGGATGGGATTTAAGAATTTCAAAGCACAAAATTTACTTGTACAAGCAAACCTAGCAAATTATATATGAAATTGTTCAGAATCGCAAGCGGATTCTCTAGGGATATAAAACTATACCAATATTATTCAGAAAGCGAGATTTATCAACGAAAAACTAAGATAACCAGAATCAAATATAGTGCAAACTTGAGGAATTTTAAATGAATCAAAAGATATACCCCAGTATATGATCAAAACCATGGGATTGTGAAATGTTAGTATGAAATATACAGGAGAGTTCAAGACTTACCGGATTTCTTGAAAAAATCTCGGATTTGCGAAACCAAAAAATGCCATACAATGGCGGAGTTCTCGGACAGGGTATATGGGAGCTGAATTGTTGGTAATTTTGTGGAATATGGAATTCCTCGAAGCATGAGACAACAATAGACTGAATTCAAGGACCAGAAGGCCCCTGGAAGAAAGAAATGGAAATCGAAATTCCACGAGCGAAATGTAGCGCTCCCGCCGTTTACCCGCGCTTGGTTGAATTTCTTCACTTTGACATTCAGAGCACTGGGCAGAAATCACATTGCGTCATAACCGGTCAGCGGACATCGCAATGCTTTGTTTTAATTAGACAGTCGGATTCCCCTGGTCCGTGCCAGTTCTGAGTTAGCCGTCGCGCGCCAAACAATGGAAGCACAGCCGCTTGACGCAACGCAGAGCAAGTCCACGCGCGTTGCTAGCCATACAACACTAACAGCTGAAACCGCCCACGATCGATCGCGGTCAGAGTCCAGTAACTCCACAACAATGAGTACCGAAGCACACAAAGCAGCAAAGAAACCAGCCTCCAACTGGACCGACACGTATCTGATCTCGGCCTGTCTGACTCGGCCCCCAGAGCCAATCCTTCTCCCGAAGTTACGGATCCAATTTGCCGACTTCCCTTACCTACATTGTTCAATTGCCAGAGGCTGTTCACCTTGGAGACCTGCTGCGGATATGGGTACGGCCTGCCACGAAAATTATACTGCCTGGCTCGGATTTTCAAGGGCCGACAGGAGCGTTCCGGACACCACAAGAAGGGTGGTGCTTTACGGAGGCTAGCCCCCTATCTCCGGACAAGCCGATTCCAGGGGGTGGATGCACTCCTAACAAAGAAAAGAGAACTCTTCCCAGAACTCCCGCCGACGTCTCCGAGTTCGGTTGCGTTACCGCGCTGGGCACACACTGAATCAAAGATCCAACATGCACCAATCTCCGTGGACAGGGTCGGGAATATTAACCCGATTCCCTTTCGCTACAGGGGGCTGCGTTGCAACAGTACAATTTAGCAGCAATACTAACAAAGCCCGCAAGCGGACAATGTCAGGCACCCCGTCTCTGTTCCGATTTACCGGATCACTTAGGACCGCCTGACCCATGGCCAACTGCTGTTCCCATGGAACCCTTCTCCACTTCGGCCTTCAAGGTTCTCACTTGAATATTTGCTACTACCACCAAGATCTGCGCCTGTGGTTGCTTCACCTAGGCTTACGCCTGAGGCTTCCCGCTAGCCACAGCGACCCTCCTACTCGTCGCCGCCACTCCGTGCCTGGACCAAGTCAGCTTGCCCTCACACTGCTTAGGCCCAGCTTGCAGCAACGGTACGGTATAGGTCCAACGCTCGAGCGCCATCCATTTTCAGGGCTGGTTGATTCGGCAGGTGAGTTGTTACACACTCCTTAGCGGTTTCCGACTTCCATGGCCACCGTCCTGCTGTCTGGACCAACCAACACCTTTTGTGGTATCTCATGAGCGTCGCGTTAGGCACCTTAACCGCACGTTTGGTTCATCCCACAGCGCCAGTTCTGCTTACCAAAAATGGCCCACTTGGCACTCACATTCAATGCAAAACTCCATTTAAGCGAGTTAAGCTTCTCACCCATTTAAAGTTTGAGAATAGGTTGAGGATGTTTTCTCCCCAATGCCTCTAATCATTCGCTTTACCGGATAAAACTGTTTATATCTCAGAATGCCAGCTATCCTGAGGGAAACTTCGGAGGGAACCAGCTACTAGATGGTTCGATTAGTCTTTCGCCCCTATACTCACGTTATACGATCGATTTGCACGTCAGAATCGCTACGGTCCTCCACCAGAGTTTCCTCTGGCTTCAACCTTCGCAAGCATAGTTCACCATCTTTCGGGTCTCAACATGTACGCTCTTGCTCCGCCCCGACGGTGCACATAGCACAAGGCCACATGTCTACGTCATGGGACGGGCCGGTGATGCGCCTGCTGCTCGCAGCTTGGAATTAATGAGCAAAACAACAGGATCTCACCTCAGCCTGGACAAGCCAAACCTTTACCTTCACTGCGCCTTTGGGTTTCGTAAAGCCCAATGACTCGCGCACATGTTAAACTCCTTGGTCCGTGTTTCAAGACGGGTCAGGTGGATAGTCTACCACAACACCACAGACTATTGGCCCAAACTAAGACACACGCACCACTGCCAACTGAACATGATCAAGCCATCAACTGACCAGCCGAAACTAGCAACAAGTCGACCAGACTCAACCACGCCTGAAGGACAGAGCGCATATGCAAAGCCGCCGTCTCCGACACACCGTACAGATCCACAATAGCCGGCTAGTAACACTCATAGCCCACAGAGTGGACCAGTGAGTCACCTGCCAACCCAACCAAGCCCAACGTTAATCAGACCTGATCAGTTTGACCAAAGCAGACAGACAGCAGTGCCGGTCGTGGTGAACACCCTGAGAAAGTGCACCGACAAGCAGACTCATACACCCTCCAATGCGTGCGGCACATGATAAGCGCACCACACATACCCACCAGAGGCAGGCACCCGCAGTTAAGCAGACACTGAAAGGCGGTCAATATGCCCAAGCACAAATCATGCTCATCAGCTGAATTCCCAAGGATCGCAGTTCAACTCCACCCGTTTACCTCTGAGCGGTTTCACGCACTGTTTACTCTCTCTTCAAAGTACTTTTCAACTTTCCCTCACGGTACTTGTTTACTATCGGACTCGTGCAAGTATTTAGCCTTGGATGGAGTTTACCACCCACTTTGGGCTGCATTCTCAAACAACCCGACTCCAAGGTAAGCTCTGGACAAAACTGTCATGCTTGGTCTCTACCCCCACGGGCCTTTCACCCTCTTTGGGCCAGAACGGTATGCCGTACTCATTGCTGGACTTGGGGCAGAGCAGTAATGCCAAGAACAAACCTAAACACCACATTGCCTTGCAGTCAAATAACCACAGGCTTCGGTGCTGGGCTAATCCCTGTTCACTCGCAGTTACTAGGGGAATCCTTGTTAGTTTCTTTTCCTCCGCTTAGTGATATGCTTAAGTTCAGCGGGTATTCACATCTGATCCGAGGTCAGGGTAAAAATAATAATGTGCATAACACATTCTCGGTTAAACCATAGACTATGTATAGACCCCCAATCAAGCCGTTCATTTATATGTAACTGTATTCACGATAGGTCATGTACTCTCGAGCGTTTACATATATGTATATCATTAAGCTACGACTCGAGCACAACCCACCGTGGCGACTCAATCAGAAGTTCTACACCAGACTAGGCTGTGGCCGGAAAAATTCGGACGGAGCCTTTGACCAGCAACCCGCGTTGATATACGGGTATACACGCCGGCAGGCACTCGCCCAATCCACGACTTAAAGTGCATCGTGATAGATGGAAAGCCGACCCTCGGACAGACGTGGCCACAGGATATCCCGTAGCCGCAATATGCGTTCAAGATGTCGATGTTCAAAGCAGTATGCAGTTCACATTAATTCACACAGTTGGCTGCACTCTTCATCGACGCACGAGCCGAGTGATCCACCGCTCAAAGTTGTACTCCAATAATCCTACACACCGGTTTCCCAGATGCATAGAACTAAAGGTTCGAGGCTGCAACCCGGGCGCAAGTCTACCAGGCCAGCGTACATGCAGTCCAGCTTAAAGCCAGGTGCATGCGGAGCAGCAAACCCGTGAATGGCAAGCCAAACCGGATCGCTTAAACAGTGTAAAAAGAAGTAAACATTATCAGGGCGAGGCGCATGCATATAGCACACAGCCTTCTTCAAACCTTGCACACAACCATTAGGTCGCGTACTATCCCATCGCCCTTGGCAGATCTGGCAACAAAAGTCACGAGAACACCATCAGAGCATATGACAGGCTAGGTACCCCGGTCAAAGAATTATAATGCATTGCTGCCTTCCGTCAATTCCTTTAAGTTTCAGTTTGAATGATTGACTGCGCGGTTTCAGTCATCACTCAATCATCGACTGCCGTGCCAGTCGTAAAGAGTATTTCACTCTTTTGTGCTGAATGGTTGCTCAAGCCAAACAACACTTATCAATGAACCAACATGAACACCTCTCTCAATCGTCTATTGACTGCCGTGCTAGTCTTCCAGATTACCTCACTCTTTTGTGCTGAATGGTTGCCCAAGCCAAACAACACTTATCAATGAACCAACATGAACACCTCTCTCAATCGTCTATTGACTGCCGTGCCAGTCTTCAAGATTACCTCACTCTTTTGTGCTGAATGGTTGCCCAAGCCAAACAACACTTATCAATGAACCAACATGAACACCTCTCTCAATCGTCTATTGACTGCCGTGCCAGTCTTCAAGATTACCTCACTCTTTTGTGCTGAATGGTTGCCCAAGCCAAACAACACTTATCAATGAACCAACATGAACACCTCTCTCAATCGTCTATTGACTGCCGTGCCAGTCTTCAAGATTACCTCACTCTTTCGTGCTGAATGGTTGCCCAAGCCAAACAACACTTATCAATGAACCGACATGAACACCTCTCTCAATCGTCTATTGACTGCCCTCCCAGTCTTCAAGAGTATTTCACTCTTTTGTGCTGAATGGTTGCTCAAGCCAAACAACACTTATCAATGAACCGACATGAACACCTCTCTCAATCGTCTATTGACTGCCCTCCCAGTCTTCAAGAGTATTTCACTCTTTTGTGCTGAATGGTTGCTCAAGCCAAACAACACTTATCAATGAACCGACATGAACACCTCTCTCAATCGTCTATTGACTGCCCTCCCAGTCTTCAAGAGTATTTCACTCTTTTGTGCTGAATGGTTGCTCAAGCCAAACAACACTTATCAATGGACCACCAAGATCTCTATTATCGACTGCTCAGCTCAGTCTTCTCAACATGCATGATCCGTCCCGACGGTGCACATAGCACAAGGCCACATGTCTACGTCATGGAACGATACCACCATGTATACTTCACTCTCATATTTAATCTTTCGGGTTTATATGCTTTGGTGTTTAGATCTGGGGAACCTACACCAACTGGCATGTCTCAGCACACCAGAACAATATCCGTGCTTCAATTGGGTACATGTTTGAATGTCTTGTAATGATCCTTCCGCAGGTTCACCTACGGAAACCTTGTTACGACTTTTACTTCCTCTAAATAGTCAAGTTAGGTCGTCTTCTCGGCATCAGTCG
This sequence comes from Trichobilharzia regenti, assembly GCA_944472135.2. Classification (NCBI taxonomy): domain Eukaryota; kingdom Metazoa; phylum Platyhelminthes; class Trematoda; order Strigeidida; family Schistosomatidae; genus Trichobilharzia; species Trichobilharzia regenti. The sequence continues at coordinate 39,235 of CALYDD020000551.1, forward strand.
AGCGGCAAAGCCACTGCAACGACACCAATCCAACGGCTTCACTAAACCATTCAATCGGTAGTAGCGACGGGCGGTGTGTACAAAGGGCAGGGACGTAATCAGCGCAAGCTTATGACTTGCACTTACCAGGAATTCCTCGTTCACGGGGAATAATTGCAAGCCCCGATCCCAGTCACGACGGTGATGAAACAGTTTGCCCAACCCTTTCGGGCCAGGTTCCCAGACTCGCTGGCACCGTCATTGTAGCGCACGTGTGGCCCCGGACATCTAAGGGCATCACAGACCTGTTATTGCTCAATTTCGTACGACTTCGATGTGCCGTCTGTCCCTCTAAGAAGTAAAAACTGGCACCGTACCCGCCGGATCACGACCACACTACTCCATAAAGAAGCAATAGAAGCCGCGCCCTGAACGAGCACAGAGGACCAATCTACTATTTAGTAGGTTAAAGTCTCGTTCGTTATCGGAATTAACCAGACAAATCGCTCCACGAACTAAGAACGGCCATGCACCACCATCCACCGAATCAAGAAAGAGCTTTCAATCTGTCAATCCTCACAGTGTCCGGGCCGGGTGAGTTTTCCCGTGTTGAGTCGAATTAAACCGCAGGCTCCACTCCTGGTGGTGCCCTTCCGTCAATTCCTTTAAGTTTCAGCTTTGCAACCATACTTCCCCCGGAGCCCAAAGACTTAAAGGTTTCCCGGGGACTGCCCGCAATGTCAATTATAGAACCATCGCGGATCGTCAGTTGGCATCGTTTATGGTCAGAACTACGACGGTATCTGATCGTCTTCGAAACTCTGACTTTCGCTCCTGATCAATGAAAACATTCTTGGCAAATGCTTTCGCTGTAGTTTGTCTGGCGATGATCCCAGAATTTCACCTCTAACACCGCCATACAAATGCCCCCGTCTGTCCCTCTTAACCATTACTTCGGATCCGAAAACCAACAAAATAGAACCGAAGTCCTATTTCATTATTCCATGCAAGAATTTCTAGGCACAAAGGCCTGCCTTGAGCACTCAAATTTGTTCAAAGTAAAGATGCCGTCCGCTCCCGACACCCGGTTAAAGGCATCCGGAAGCATGCCAACAGATAGCGGGCAAGAAGAACTCACCCATCTCCGTCAGCACCCGTTTACACAGATACGGCTGAAAGGCTGCACAACCACTACACCGAGCCGAACACAAGTTCTGATCGTAACCAAAACCGCGAACAAGCAACGGCATGCGACCGCACAACCCAGGTTCAACTACGAGCTTTTTAACTGCAGCAACTTTAATATACGCTTTTGGAGCTGGAGTTACCGCGGCTGCTGGCACCAGACTTGCCCTCCAATTGGTCCTCGTTAAAGGATTTAAATTGTACTCATTCGAATTACGGAGCCTCAATTGAGTCCCGTATTCGTATTTTTCGTCACTACCTCCCCGTGCCGGGAGTGGGTAATTTTCGCGCCTGCTGCCGTCCTTGGATGTGGTAGCCATTTCTCAGGCTCCCTCTCCGGAATCGAACCCTGATTCCCCGTTACCCGTTATTATCATGGTAGGCAGATCACCTACCAACAAATTGATAGGGCAGACATTTGAAAGATCCGTCGCCGACACAAGGCCGACTGCGATCATTAAAGTTATCCAGAGTCATCACAGAATTCAACAGAGACAGCCGAAACTGCCCCCGGTTGGTTCTGTTCTAATAAATGCACCCGTTCCCTTGCGGGTCAGGGCATAATTGCATGTATTAGCTCTAGAATTACTACAGTTATCCATGTAGCATATATGATCTAAGGAACCATAGCTGATTTAATGAGCCATTCGCGGTTTCACCGTTTTAAGGTATGTACTTAGACATGCATGGCTTAATCTCTGAGACAAGCATATGACTACTGGCAGGATCAACCAGTTTATTCACACCACGATACACCCATTGACTGGGCATTGGTTTTCAGGAGAACCAAACACACGCATCCCCGCCTCTTGCGAGACGAGAACGGCATGCAGGATCAACCTGTGGCGCAACCACTCGAGAGCCCTCTCCCTCGGTGGACCATTCGCACCGTTTGTATACATAGCAATACATAGGTAAGCACTGTTACGCCGACCACTGATCGCGTCAATCAATTAAGCACTGCATAGACAAGCTCAATAGAACCCATCTCGCATACAAGACCTGTCAAACGTATTATTATATGCAAAAGTAGCACGCATAGCGACGCTATAGTGACAATAGGCCCCTATAAACGAAGCCAGCAGCCACCAAATTCAATGAAATCGTTATCCCTGCCAACCAATTTAGCATGCAAATAGCTTCCATACGTCTACCAAGACTATAGAAAACCATAACACAGTCAATAAGCGAGCCATGAGATCAATTTAACCCACGCTCATATCGTCTATATAGCTTATGCTGTGTTTACTATAGGATTTTTAGGGTTATAAGCTAGTAGCCTTGCATCGAGCTTTTGAGGCCTTAGACAAGCTCTAAACCCCTTGATGACAGATACCAAAACTCGTTTCACGACTTCCTCTATCGTTTGGAAGCGTTTTCTAAATTTTCAATTTTTTGAGCTTTGGGACCTGAGTTAGGGGTAGTATCCCTATAATACATATAGAGTTTAACACTACACAGTCCAAAAAATTTTTTTTTGGAATTTAGACCAGTGTTATACATCATTCGATAGCTCTTGATAAATGTAGTCACCTCAGAAAATTTCAGGCAAATCGGTTCGGCCAATTTAAAATTATTTAAATTTTTTTAGTATTTCTCCTATACTTTCTATAGTAAAAAGCGGCAAAAATTGAAATTTTAGAAATTTTTAAATTTCTCTTCAGTGGATGAATATTTTGGCCTAATTCCTTTTGTGCACCACTTTTCAAACGATTCTCTATCGAATGATATATGGCATGATACGGGGTTGTAAAATTTTCATTTTGTGGACTCTGTAGTGTTAAACACCATTTTCGGATTTTTCAATCCAAAATCGTGGACTTAGCCGCAGAACGAAAATCCATACTTTTGGTCATAACTTTTGAACGAATAAATATTTTTCAATGGGGTTTTTTCCATCGTGTAGAGCATAAAAATATCTATCATTAATACCATATACACTTTTGCGCCATCTGCCTTCGTTTCCGAGGAAATTTAATTTTTCATGATTTTTGGCAATTTGGACATAGCCGCAGAACGAAATCCTATATATTTCCTATGGGAGTTTTAAACTTTCCTTCATAACTTTTGAACGAATGAATATTTTTCAATGGGGTTTGTTT
>CALYDD020000551.1:50000-57114 GCA_944472135.2 Trichobilharzia regenti
GGTCGTGGTGAACACCCTGAGAAAGTGCACCGACAAGCAGACTCATACACCCTCCAATGCGTGCGGCACATGATAAGCGCACCACACATACCCACCAGAGGCAGGCACCCGCAGTTAAGCAGACACTGAAAGGCGGTCAATATGCCCAAGCACAAATCATGCTCATCAGCTGAATTCCCAAGGATCGCAGTTCAACTCCACCCGTTTACCTCTGAGCGGTTTCACGCACTGTTTACTCTCTCTTCAAAGTACTTTTCAACTTTCCCTCACGGTACTTGTTTACTATCGGACTCGTGCAAGTATTTAGCCTTGGATGGAGTTTACCACCCACTTTGGGCTGCATTCTCAAACAACCCGACTCCAAGGTAAGCTCTGGACAAAACTGTCATGCTTGGTCTCTACCCCCACGGGCCTTTCACCCTCTTTGGGCCAGAACGGTATGCCGTACTCATTGCTGGACTTGGGGCAGAGCAGTAATGCCAAGAACAAACCTAAACACCACATTGCCTTGCAGTCAAATAACCACAGGCTTCGGTGCTGGGCTAATCCCTGTTCACTCGCAGTTACTAGGGGAATCCTTGTTAGTTTCTTTTCCTCCGCTTAGTGATATGCTTAAGTTCAGCGGGTATTCACATCTGATCCGAGGTCAGGGTAAAAATAATAATGTGCATAACACATTCTCGGTTAAACCATAGACTATGTATAGACCCCCAATCAAGCCGTTCATTTATATGTAACTGTATTCACGATAGGTCATGTACTCTCGAGCGTTTACATATATGTATATCATTAAGCTACGACTCGAGCACAACCCACCGTGGCGACTCAATCAGAAGTTCTACACCAGACTAGGCTGTGGCCGGAAAAATTCGGACGGAGCCTTTGACCAGCAACCCGCGTTGATATACGGGTATACACGCCGGCAGGCACTCGCCCAATCCACGACTTAAAGTGCATCGTGATAGATGGAAAGCCGACCCTCGGACAGACGTGGCCACAGGATATCCCGTAGCCGCAATATGCGTTCAAGATGTCGATGTTCAAAGCAGTATGCAGTTCACATTAATTCACACAGTTGGCTGCACTCTTCATCGACGCACGAGCCGAGTGATCCACCGCTCAAAGTTGTACTCCAATAATCCTACACACCGGTTTCCCAGATGCATAGAACTAAAGGTTCGAGGCTGCAACCCGGGCGCAAGTCTACCAGGCCAGCGTACATGCAGTCCAGCTTAAAGCCAGGTGCATGCGGAGCAGCAAACCCGTGAATGGCAAGCCAAACCGGATCGCTTAAACAGTGTAAAAAGAAGTAAACATTATCAGGGCGAGGCGCATGCATATAGCACACAGCCTTCTTCAAACCTTGCACACAACCATTAGGTCGCGTACTATCCCATCGCCCTTGGCAGATCTGGCAACAAAAGTCACGAGAACACCATCAGAGCATATGACAGGCTAGGTACCCCGGTCAAAGAATTATAATGCATTGCTGCCTTCCGTCAATTCCTTTAAGTTTCAGTTTGAATGATTGACTGCGCGGTTTCAGTCATCACTCAATCATCGACTGCCGTGCCAGTCGTAAAGAGTATTTCACTCTTTTGTGCTGAATGGTTGCTCAAGCCAAACAACACTTATCAATGAACCAACATGAACACCTCTCTCAATCGTCTATTGACTGCCGTGCTAGTCTTCCAGATTACCTCACTCTTTTGTGCTGAATGGTTGCCCAAGCCAAACAACACTTATCAATGAACCAACATGAACACCTCTCTCAATCGTCTATTGACTGCCGTGCCAGTCTTCAAGATTACCTCACTCTTTTGTGCTGAATGGTTGCCCAAGCCAAACAACACTTATCAATGAACCAACATGAACACCTCTCTCAATCGTCTATTGACTGCCGTGCCAGTCTTCAAGATTACCTCACTCTTTTGTGCTGAATGGTTGCCCAAGCCAAACAACACTTATCAATGAACCAACATGAACACCTCTCTCAATCGTCTATTGACTGCCGTGCCAGTCTTCAAGATTACCTCACTCTTTCGTGCTGAATGGTTGCCCAAGCCAAACAACACTTATCAATGAACCGACATGAACACCTCTCTCAATCGTCTATTGACTGCCCTCCCAGTCTTCAAGAGTATTTCACTCTTTTGTGCTGAATGGTTGCTCAAGCCAAACAACACTTATCAATGAACCGACATGAACACCTCTCTCAATCGTCTATTGACTGCCCTCCCAGTCTTCAAGAGTATTTCACTCTTTTGTGCTGAATGGTTGCTCAAGCCAAACAACACTTATCAATGAACCGACATGAACACCTCTCTCAATCGTCTATTGACTGCCCTCCCAGTCTTCAAGAGTATTTCACTCTTTTGTGCTGAATGGTTGCTCAAGCCAAACAACACTTATCAATGGACCACCAAGATCTCTATTATCGACTGCTCAGCTCAGTCTTCTCAACATGCATGATCCGTCCCGACGGTGCACATAGCACAAGGCCACATGTCTACGTCATGGAACGATACCACCATGTATACTTCACTCTCATATTTAATCTTTCGGGTTTATATGCTTTGGTGTTTAGATCTGGGGAACCTACACCAACTGGCATGTCTCAGCACACCAGAACAATATCCGTGCTTCAATTGGGTACATGTTTGAATGTCTTGTAATGATCCTTCCGCAGGTTCACCTACGGAAACCTTGTTACGACTTTTACTTCCTCTAAATAGTCAAGTTAGGTCGTCTTCTCGGCATCAGTCGAGCGGCAAAGCCACTGCAACGACACCAATCCAACGGCTTCACTAAACCATTCAATCGGTAGTAGCGACGGGCGGTGTGTACAAAGGGCAGGGACGTAATCAGCGCAAGCTTATGACTTGCACTTACCAGGAATTCCTCGTTCACGGGGAATAATTGCAAGCCCCGATCCCAGTCACGACGGTGATGAAACAGTTTGCCCAACCCTTTCGGGCCAGGTTCCCAGACTCGCTGGCACCGTCATTGTAGCGCACGTGTGGCCCCGGACATCTAAGGGCATCACAGACCTGTTATTGCTCAATTTCGTACGACTTCGATGTGCCGTCTGTCCCTCTAAGAAGTAAAAACTGGCACCGTACCCGCCGGATCACGACCACACTACTCCATAAAGAAGCAATAGAAGCCGCGCCCTGAACGAGCACAGAGGACCAATCTACTATTTAGTAGGTTAAAGTCTCGTTCGTTATCGGAATTAACCAGACAAATCGCTCCACGAACTAAGAACGGCCATGCACCACCATCCACCGAATCAAGAAAGAGCTTTCAATCTGTCAATCCTCACAGTGTCCGGGCCGGGTGAGTTTTCCCGTGTTGAGTCGAATTAAACCGCAGGCTCCACTCCTGGTGGTGCCCTTCCGTCAATTCCTTTAAGTTTCAGCTTTGCAACCATACTTCCCCCGGAGCCCAAAGACTTAAAGGTTTCCCGGGGACTGCCCGCAATGTCAATTATAGAACCATCGCGGATCGTCAGTTGGCATCGTTTATGGTCAGAACTACGACGGTATCTGATCGTCTTCGAAACTCTGACTTTCGCTCCTGATCAATGAAAACATTCTTGGCAAATGCTTTCGCTGTAGTTTGTCTGGCGATGATCCCAGAATTTCACCTCTAACACCGCCATACAAATGCCCCCGTCTGTCCCTCTTAACCATTACTTCGGATCCGAAAACCAACAAAATAGAACCGAAGTCCTATTTCATTATTCCATGCAAGAATTTCTAGGCACAAAGGCCTGCCTTGAGCACTCAAATTTGTTCAAAGTAAAGATGCCGTCCGCTCCCGACACCCGGTTAAAGGCATCCGGAAGCATGCCAACAGATAGCGGGCAAGAAGAACTCACCCATCTCCGTCAGCACCCGTTTACACAGATACGGCTGAAAGGCTGCACAACCACTACACCGAGCCGAACACAAGTTCTGATCGTAACCAAAACCGCGAACAAGCAACGGCATGCGACCGCACAACCCAGGTTCAACTACGAGCTTTTTAACTGCAGCAACTTTAATATACGCTTTTGGAGCTGGAGTTACCGCGGCTGCTGGCACCAGACTTGCCCTCCAATTGGTCCTCGTTAAAGGATTTAAATTGTACTCATTCGAATTACGGAGCCTCAATTGAGTCCCGTATTCGTATTTTTCGTCACTACCTCCCCGTGCCGGGAGTGGGTAATTTTCGCGCCTGCTGCCGTCCTTGGATGTGGTAGCCATTTCTCAGGCTCCCTCTCCGGAATCGAACCCTGATTCCCCGTTACCCGTTATTATCATGGTAGGCAGATCACCTACCAACAAATTGATAGGGCAGACATTTGAAAGATCCGTCGCCGACACAAGGCCGACTGCGATCATTAAAGTTATCCAGAGTCATCACAGAATTCAACAGAGACAGCCGAAACTGCCCCCGGTTGGTTCTGTTCTAATAAATGCACCCGTTCCCTTGCGGGTCAGGGCATAATTGCATGTATTAGCTCTAGAATTACTACAGTTATCCATGTAGCATATATGATCTAAGGAACCATAGCTGATTTAATGAGCCATTCGCGGTTTCACCGTTTTAAGGTATGTACTTAGACATGCATGGCTTAATCTCTGAGACAAGCATATGACTACTGGCAGGATCAACCAGTTTATTCACACCACGATACACCCATTGACTGGGCATTGGTTTTCAGGAGAACCAAACACACGCATCCCCGCCTCTTGCGAGACGAGAACGGCATGCAGGATCAACCTGTGGCGCAACCACTCGAGAGCCCTCTCCCTCGGTGGACCATTCGCACCGTTTGTATACATAGCAATACATAGGTAAGCACTGTTACGCCGACCACTGATCGCGTCAATCAATTAAGCACTGCATAGACAAGCTCAATAGAACCCATCTCGCATACAAGACCTGTCAAACGTATTATTATATGCAAAAGTAGCACGCATAGCGACGCTATAGTGACAATAGGCCCCTATAAACGAAGCCAGCAGCCACCAAATTCAATGAAATCGTTATCCCTGCCAACCAATTTAGCATGCAAATAGCTTCCATACGTCTACCAAGACTATAGAAAACCATAACACAGTCAATAAGCGAGCCATGAGATCAATTTAACCCACGCTCATATCGTCTATATAGCTTATGCTGTGTTTACTATAGGATTTTTAGGGTTATAAGCTAGTAGCCTTGCATCGAGCTTTTGAGGCCTTAGACAAGCTCTAAACCCCTTGATGACAGATACCAAAACTCGTTTCACGACTTCCTCTATCGTTTGGAAGCGTTTTCTAAATTTTCAATTTTTTGAGCTTTGGGACCTGAGTTAGGGGTAGTATCCCTATAATACATATAGAGTTTAACACTACACAGTCCAAAAAATTTTTTTTTGGAATTTAGACCAGTGTTATACATCATTCGATAGCTCTTGATAAATGTAGTCACCTCAGAAAATTTCAGGCAAATCGGTTCGGCCAATTTAAAATTATTTAAATTTTTTTAGTATTTCTCCTATACTTTCTATAGTAAAAAGCGGCAAAAATTGAAATTTTAGAAATTTTTAAATTTCTCTTCAGTGGATGAATATTTTGGCCTAATTCCTTTTGTGCACCACTTTTCAAACGATTCTCTATCGAATGATATATGGCATGATACGGGGTTGTAAAATTTTCATTTTGTGGACTCTGTAGTGTTAAACACCATTTTCGGATTTTTCAATCCAAAATCGTGGACTTAGCCGCAGAACGAAAATCCATACTTTTGGTCATAACTTTTGAACGAATAAATATTTTTCAATGGGGTTTTTTCCATCGTGTAGAGCATAAAAATATCTATCATTAATACCATATACACTTTTGCGCCATCTGCCTTCGTTTCCGAGGAAATTTAATTTTTCATGATTTTTGGCAATTTGGACATAGCCGCAGAACGAAATCCTATATATTTCCTATGGGAGTTTTAAACTTTCCTTCATAACTTTTGAACGAATGAATATTTTTCAATGGGGTTTGTTTTATCGTGTAGATCTCGTGAATATCTACCATTCATACCATATACACTTTTGCCCTATCTGCTTTCGTTTTGGAGATAATTAATTTTGAAAATTTGAAAAATTTGGCCTCATGAAAATCCTATAGGAATCCTATAGGAATTGTGTCACAATTTCAAACTTTTTTCAATAACTTTTGAACGGCTGAACATTTTTCAATGAAGTTTTTTTTATCTTGTAGATCTCGTGAATATCTATCGTTGTATGCCACACACTTGACACCATCTGCCTCCCCCTTCTCTCAAAAAAATTTTTTCCTTAAATTTTGCAGTCCCCATAGGAATCCTATAGGAAATACTGAAAATTTCATATTTTTTTTAATTTTTTCTTCTGCAATTACATTTAAAAATATATAATTACAAACGCCGAAATCCTGCAATTCCCAGCTATCGAATGATGTATAGCTTGCCAGGGGGTCTCGAAAAAAAATTTTTCGGCCTGTGTAGTGTTAAACTCTCCATGTTATATAGGGAGACCACCCTTTACTGGGTCCGTCTACCCATCGGTAACAGTAGTTGGCGCATGCCTTCTACTGTAACCTTTTAAAGGGGAGGATATATATATATATATCTTGGAAATAGACGTGTCTCTTCTGGTTTTGAAAAATCAAAGGGAGTCACAGTGGTTACTGGTGATCAATTTATGCTATCTTTTCCTGCATAACTTTGCAACCAAAGGTTATTTTGCAATGCGGTTTCTTGCATCGTGTAGAGCACAAAAATATCTATCATTGATACCATATACACTTTTGCGCCATCTGCCACCGTTTCCGAGTAACATTGAAAAAATGATGATTTTTGGTAATTTGGACTTAGCCGCAAAACGGCTATAAGTTTCCTATAGGAGCCTATGGGAAAATCAGTCTTTCCTTCATAACTTTTCAACGGCTGAATATTTTTCAATGCAGTTTGCTTTATTCGATAGAGCTCATTGATATCTACAATTAATAATTTATAACCAGATAGCTAGCTCTCTTCGTTTCGTGGATATTTTGACTTTTGTAAAATTCGGACATAGCCGCTAGAGCAATCCTATAGAATTCCTATA
>CALYDD020000552.1:0-26407 GCA_944472135.2 Trichobilharzia regenti
AACTGACTATATCAAAACTAACCATTTTTTCTTCATTATCTAATTTTAAATTATCTAATCTGTGTTTTAGTTCATAAGAATTAGTTAGTCTAGATTTCGAGTGCATTTTCAGGGGATTTAACACCATGGCTAAATATTAAGATAATTCATAAGTAGCTGAATTTCTAAAATCAACTATAGGTCTGTCTAAAAGGGTATCCTGACTTATGAACATTAACAACACCATACATCCTACTAGGGTTACTAGTTTTGGGCATTAAATTAAGCCACCAGGAACCGCTTCGTTCGGCGTATAAGGTCCGCCGTGGATTTCTTAACTTTAATCATAACTGTGTCTATTGATTTATTAATTTCTTCATATGGTCCTGTTTGTATGTGAGTATTTACCTTGTCCAAATAGTCTGATTTGTCTAAAACGACTGTTGTATTTCCTTTGTCTGACTTTGTGATTACTATGTCCTTGTTGTTTTTAAGGTGTTTCAGAGCTTCTATCTCTGGTTTTGTCAGGTTAGGCTTTCCACATTTTCGTCGTATAATAAACAAAATTGTACGAGTTGTGATCAAAATTTGACCTCAGACTTATAAATATTGGTCTACCTTTGTTAAACACTTTAAAGACAGTGTGCATGCGTGTGTCGCTGAACAGTTGGAAGTCATTTCTTAACCTCTCCATAAGTAGATATAGACAGTCGGGAAACTTTGACCAAGTCTTATTAGTTAGTGATACATATCCATTCTTATTTATTATTAATCAGGATTTCCTATGCGTCATCTAACATCACACCTTCATGTCTGTTCAAACTGTTAGTATCTAGAATTTTATGATTGGACGTATTTTCAAAATTATGGTGTTTAGGATTAGAGTTGAGTTGAAGCACCCTGTCAAACTTATTACTTTGTCTTCTTTCTGAAAATTCAGCTGCATTATTCGACCTACTGAAGTTGTCAGGTGACTGGACAGCTACGAATTTAGGATAGGCATTCTGTTGCAGACAACGGAGAGTGGGAACACCATGATTGTGCCAATTACATAGTTTCTTTGTGAATTGAATTCGATTACAAAATAAATCAAATGAACTGTAGTCAAGATTTGACAGAATGGTTCTATAATATTTCGGCGCCGAGTGAGAAGTAGACATTTGTAAGAAATTATATTTGTAAAATCTCAGCGATATTGAAATGAGTAATTCCAACGTTTCGTTCGTCATCAATCTGGTCCGAACTTCTTCAGGGAAATTAATCGAAATTAACATAACAGAGGTTTATATGTTATAAAAAGAACATTTCTTGTTTTTAAAACACTTTGTCCAGTCATGAGCCATGCAACAGGTATCAACATACATGTATAGTAAATAAATGAATAAATAAAATAAAATTGTATGTTTATATATAAAAGTATATCTCTTGTTTTTAAATTGTTTCTCTGTCCTGTCATATGAATCAAGAAACATCTATCAATAGGTATACTAAACAAAACCAAACAAAAATTGTATGTACTATGATCAAAAATTCGACCTCAGACTTTCAAAACTTGTCTCCTTTTTTATTATAAATTATTTAAATTAATCCCAGCGTGTTAAGAAAATCAAAACTAGATTTTTCTGAACGTTTCGCCGTGTAAGCCACAGCTTCTTCAGGAGATTCTCTACTTTTCTTAAAATATATGTGTATATGCAGTGTATAATGATGTGTGTGTGTGTTTGTGGGTGGGTGGGTGAACAGTCAGAAAATTATTTGCTATTCTCATATGAGCTGTGATCAAGATTTGCCCGGATAGTTACAAAATAATTGAGATATTTTTTACAAATATAATATAATTTTTATAAATTTGTTATTCTCTTCATAAGAAGATGTAGACAATCGGGAATTTGACCAAGTGTGACTAGTTGTTGATACATATGCAATTTTTATTTATTAGTCAGGATTTGCCATGCATCAGGTAACATCACACCTTCACGTCTGTTTAAACTGTTGAGATTCACCCATTTATGTAGGGCTTCTACAGTCAGTCTTTTTTTATATGAACCAAAACCTTTCTATAAAACCTTAGTCTTATCAAAGTCGATTTTGTGTCCCGTTTCTATCGAATGCAGTGCAATCGCTGAATTGTTTTCTAGCTTCTTCAAGTCCGCAGAGATCTTTGGAACCACCTTTAGACATTGCTTATGCTCTTTTACTCTTATATTTACCTGTCTGAAAGTTTCTCCTACATATACTGCGTTACAATCCCCACAATTGATCTGGTATACGCAATTCTGCTGGTTTTCTTGTTCTATTTTATCCTTAACCTTCACCAGTAATGACTGTCCTATAACAATTAGTTTAGGCCACATAGGAAGGTGTAGACTTCCTGATTGGTTGGGGTCCTCGAGATGGTAAAGACCAATGAAGGCTGAAGACAATTGGTGATATCGCTCAAAATCCGCATTCTCAATGGATGGCGCAGATGCATCCACTCGTTGTGACTTATAATTTCCAATGAAACTATATGGTTCTTCTATACTACTATTCTTTTTTGCCTCATATATCTGTTTACTGTCTTTTTTTCCATTTCTTTTTACTTTCTTCTCTTGCTTTGTGTGCTAAGTGAGGTGTGGCGACTCGAACTTCTGCACATCAGTGCGAAGTTCTTTGTTGAAACCAATCAGGTAAGCAGACATGATCTCCTCCGTGTTAACCTTTAAACCCACTCCTAACGCATCTCCTTCAGGTCGCAATCAACGGTCTGCTTCGTGTGTGATGTTATCGGACTGTTTCATTGGCTACTAGAGTTCCTCCTTGCTTCTTGCTTATCCTTTACAGCTGGCCATGTTTTATGCGATATCCAGTAAAGGCTGCAGGTGTTTTATGAATGTTTGCAATCGCAGTCTATTGCAAAATGCATTTCATGACACTCTATGCAAAGATTTATGAAGACATTAAAGGGACTACTGCTCTGGTGTTCATCTATGCCATGATCGATTACATAGGTGATGATGCAATAATTAAAGTCCAATAATCATTTTTCGATTAATGAAGAGGCTTGAAGTTTAGTGTGTTAATGTTTTGTGTGTAGTCGAAGTCCCACTGCTGGTAAATAGAGATGTGACAGTAGTAAGGTGTTCATCTCAGACAATCAGCATGCCAACTATGCTACGTCACCGCTCTTGACTGGTGGAGTTAGATAAAATAGACCCAAAAAATCGTACATCCTTCTGTCCACAGCTGTAAGGAAGATCTTAATGTGAATGTAGACGTGATATCCAACTGTCGACTAAAGGACGTGTAAAGGTGTTCAGAAATATCAAAAATTCAATTCAATAATTTGTCTACTTTTCTTAAAATATATGTGTATATGCAGTGTATAAGGGTGTGTGTGTTTGTGGGTGGGTGGGTGAACAGTCAGAAAACATTTGCTAATCTCATATGAGCTGTGATCAAGATTTGACCGGATAGTTGCAAAATTACTGAGATTTTTTTACAAATATAATATAATTTTGATAAATTTGTTATTGTCTTCATAAGAAGATTGTTCAGAAAAAGTCATTAACCTTAAGAAATCTGCTTTTACAAGCAAACACAATGTATATACAATTTCTGTTTGTTATAATAATTATAAATGCATATTATGGGCCAAATTTCAACTTAGGGACGACAGAAGGGACAAAGATATTCAAGAGTCTTTGACCATCAACGGGAGAAATTCAAACGAATGTCGTTTCCTTTACTTACCTCCTTCGTTGTAAAAGGGTCATTGCTCTTTACCAGATCGTGGAAAACCCCCAAATGGACATTAGAAAGCAGAGAACACGAAGTTCAGCAAAGATATCTTTTCAGCGATTTCATTTTCTTCAAATTTTGTTTTTATAACTTTGTGTGGTTCCTTGAAGTTTGACAACTTGATTAGTTGCCTTTTGTACAAAGTTCTAAGTTTAAAATTCACTTCAGTTCATGTGCTAGTGTTAATCAAAATCTTTACTTCAGGAAAGTGATGCAGGTCTAACTTTTTGGGCAAACCACTGGTTTCAAAAAGTTTGCAGATACTAATAGGGATTAATAAGCAAGCGTTTTTAAATTTATAAACGCTTTATTTCTGATGAATGTACTCGTGATTGTTTTCATCCAGTTTCATTTACTGTTGAGGAAGTAAAAATTCCCCAAAGTTAGCACCCATAATTGATTGTTTTGTTGTTAACAGCAGAGAATCAGTTGATACTGACCGTTAGCTTGTCTCATACTAGTAACATTCCAGTGTTAATTTGGAGGGATTTAATTGACTTCAATTTCGATCACGAAATGACATCAATTAAAGAACAATTGAAAACTAGGGAGTACTAAATGGGTCGACCGGCTGGCTCACTTCGAAACCTGAAGGTCCCAGTTTTGGTTTCCTTGTGAACTACTGACGAAGAGTCCCAAACTAGGTCGAAACACTTGATCAGTACATCCTGGTTTCCAATGGTTCTCTAAATGATATTGATATGTATCCATATATATATATATATATATTTATGTGTGTGTGTGTGCATGTTGGTCTCTCTTTCTGTTTGCTCGCTTAGTCTGTGACCATTTCACTTGTGTGAACTTGTCTCCTTTATTAATGTGTATTCTCCTTATATTATATTATATATAATATGAGTGTTTGTTGACAGTCCGTTGCTTAGTGACATATATCCATATTATATGTTTGGTTGTTGACATGTCTGCTATATTCACTATGTATACTTGGATCGACACTCCATTATAATTAGTCATTCATGTTAAGACTGTCTAATGATTTATTCCCACGCTTTGTCTGGAACATTCATATATAGTCGCATTCACAATCTTGTGACTTTACTTTACAACTACTTTACTTACTTACCACTTTGGTGTGATACCATTTATTTTCGTCTCCTTGTGTTTGGACAATAGAAGTATCATCGCAAACCTAGTGGTCTTCTGATTTCCGCCTTCTCGCGTCAGGACTATTAATTTCTCGACCAGTCCATAACAATAATTTAGCGACGAGTACATAACAGATATCCTTTCAGAATCCAACTTAAATAGTAAGTCGCTTTAGAATAAATATACAACTGTAAGGTGTTTAATGAGAGAAATCTACCAGCCAGTAAGAATAACTGTTCAGTGAATAAGAAAGTTGGCGCATACACGCGGGTTCAGTATACGAGAATTGTCTGTCAAACAGTACTTACAGGCGCTCTTCACCGGGTTGACTGTCCATTGGATGACAGTCTAGGGGAGATGGCTAAACCCTGATTCCAAACCTCCAACGACTGGCGTATGAAGCTCACCGGCAGACGTATGGACAAAGGGTTTATTGGATGCCCTGGATGACTGGCCCCATTCAAAAAGGCGAATGAACCGGACTCCGGTCACCGGCTGCCAATGGATAGTGGACTCCCTACTCCACTCCTACTGCCTTGTAGGTCACACTTGGTTGTGTAAAGGCTAGAGCTGCACTCTCAAACAAAAGGCCGAGCGATGCTGGGGACATCACTCGTACCCAATTCCCATGAAACTTCATGGTTCATGAAGCCGGCTCATCCTCCCGTAGGAGATAGCCGAAGTAAAGTAAAAAAAGTAAGTACTTACAGAGTAGGCTTTCAAAAACTATCAAGTTTAATATATTCAGAAAAGTATAAAATAAAAACTAACCAGCAACTGGTCCATAACCAGCTTGTAATACAAATTCTGCAGGATTTTTCATTGTTTTCTCTTTTAAATCAGCCACTGACACTTTAACACGATCAGGAACATTAGCGCGTAATTTAGGGTCTGAATATTTTAGTAGGCAATAAAAACAGTCAAATTTGAGATTATTTAACAAATGAAGGTAAGTAAGCAAGTGATACTATTCGAAGCACAATCCTAAAATTGCTGACAGATATATACTGTACTTGACATTGTGGTGATATAGTCGTCTGACTGATATTAATTGATGGGAATCATATATCCATTCTAGATATTTATTATGAGTAAAGCTATAAATAATTAACTGTTTGAAAGGCAACTACAGCTTAACAGTCATCATATCATAATCGTTTACTCCACGAGTATCCCGAGGCTAACTAAAGAGTGTGTTAAAAACCGTTCAACTTTATCATTTAACAACTACTTGCACTTGCATGCAAATCGGCAATGGATCACATAAATTATGTGAGGAAGTACGAGGTGTCTACCTGGGAGAGCTGGAAAACCCTGATTCCAAACCTACGGTGTGCACATAGGCTCCGAATTCAGAACAGATTGAACGGTATATGAACTTGTTTTGGCCACTGGAAAACATGAAAATGTAGCTCCTGATGCTGTCCCACTGCCTTGTGAATTAGAGACTTCAGATCAAAGACTCAGGGAATGGCCTGTCAAGACAACCACCTGCTTTGATCTGGGAGTCTGGGCAATATCTCACCCGTCCTATAAACTATAAAATTTTGTGTAGCGCATCTCTTGATGACCGTAATGTACCAAGTTTGTTTTTGTATTAAACACATATATTATATGAGGGTTGACGATAAGCACTGCTTGCTTGAACCTCGCTAGGTGAAGTGTGGTGTTCGAATTACTGACCAAGTGAGTTGGAAGTCAGTTGTCTAAACAAGTCAGTCACGGCTCTAATGACCACTCTCATATATCATCTATGAATCATTTCTGAACAACATTTGATGAAGTCAAACTTTTAAGAAGACGATTTTTTTATGAAAACATTCAATAATTAGTTATTTATATCAATATCTAAAGAAAAAAGCTATTTAAACCTAAAATATCATTTTATATCATAATCTGAGATTTATTGGGTTAAGCAATCGACTTTCATCAGATAGGTCTTGGTTTCGAGTTCCGCTCCACCTGCTTCACAACCTGAGCAACTGGGTGGTAGCATCATCAACCCTCACACAATAAGTGTAGCTGCTCACAGCCTAGTACATAAAAAATATATTCCACGTAAAGTGAATTCGGATAAGAACAAATGAAAATAAATTAGATATTGAGAAATCACATCACTTGGAGTTAATCGATAATATAAAAATAATGAAGTCGAATAAAGAACTACCAGTAACACTATGGAGAGTAGTAGGCATTGGCTATCTTTATTTTTGTCCTAGTTAGGGATTCATCAACAGTAATGAACCCACTGGACTCCGAACCTAGGACCATCCCGGCGACAAGGCGAGCTCGTCGGTTATTCAGATATATCATAGCAGGATATAAAAATGCATACTGTATAAGATGGAACAACTTCTATATGTTTACTGTTTCAGATGAGTGAAGTAAACCTGCTGGAAAGACTATGACCTTTCAGTTACTGCGATAATAAGAACACGTGCTACACAGTTCATTTTCAGTCTGTCAAAATGAGTAGTTGATTGCAATAGGATAAGGATGAAAACACCTTAATTTATACAGCTCAGAATGCTATCACTCTATAAAGCACCAGCTTTTAATACCATCAGTTAATTAAA
Source organism: Trichobilharzia regenti (assembly GCA_944472135.2). Taxonomy (NCBI): domain Eukaryota; kingdom Metazoa; phylum Platyhelminthes; class Trematoda; order Strigeidida; family Schistosomatidae; genus Trichobilharzia; species Trichobilharzia regenti. The sequence continues at coordinate 7,443 of CALYDD020000552.1, forward strand.
GTTGTATCTCATGTATTTAAGCACTTGACTTTTATCCAGAACACTATGAGTTTGAATTTCATCTCATATGAAGATATTTGAGCAGTAGGGTATTAAAGTTATCCTTCAGAACACTACATATAGTTGTTCAGTGAGGAAAATTACAATTTCACCCACTCAAACTTTTCACGAAAGTAGAATACAATAGCTAGCTTTAGCTAACCTAAATTCACACCAGTAATACGAATGAAACATTTTTTTACATTAGATTGAGAAAAAACACAACAGGAAGTGCTGTGTTGAAGCAGTGTTTGTCTAAATGGGTTTTTGTAGTAATTTATTGTACTTGAAGTATTAGTATTTCGATCTGACGGAATTATAAGAATCTAATCAAAACCCAGAGAGGGCAGCAATCAGTAATTTGTATTTAGCGGAATTAGAATGCAATTCATATAAGAAACATATCAACAGTCAACAGTAAGTATTTAAACAATACAGAGATAGAAATTGTCAATCACCACATCCGCCACACCTCGAATATCTCCTCGCGTATTTATAACGATGTCTCGGTCTGCTTGCAAGTAGCTTCGAGCTAACTGATTCTGTGATATTATTTTCATCAGTACTATCTGGACTTATTTCTGAATTATCTACAAAATCAGGATTATTAGCGGAATCAATAATATTATAATTGGAACGACCTACTTCATTTATTGTCACTTTGTCCAGGTGTCCGTTATGAACTGAGTGATCTTTGATGTCTAATATCTTCACCACTCGATTTCCCATTTTTTGTAGTATAATTCCAACAGAAGGTCTGTAGTTATTATCTTTGTAATAATGTACATTAGAAGTAGTGGACATCAGATGCTTTTTGAGAATTCGAGATTTGAATAGTTTTGCAGGACTTTCACAAGAACTTGTATGCTCTGGATTCACCAGACGTAGTCTATGCATATGCAGTAATTCCTCAATTTTATTCAGTTGCTCTCTCATCTCATTCAGGTCTTTTCGTGCTTTCGACAGTTCACATTGCAACTTAGCTACCTCATTTTTGAATACAGTTGATACTTGCGTTGCTGAACTTGCAGTGGAGGTTTTCGTTGGATTAGCTTGAGTATTTTGAAAAGTTGAAAGACACATAGACTCCATTTTACTAGACAGCTTGGGAGAATTATAAGAATGTTGAGCAACATAAGTACTCGAACTCCTGCAAACCGTCTTGATGTGTCCAACTTTACCACATTTATAGCACTTAGCACTCCGAAAACGGCAAGTGCTTCGTAGATGTAACTTTCCACAGGATAAACACGGTTTAATGTTTTTGATCTCTCGCTGCATTCTATTACCTGTGGACGGCAGTTTGGATTTCTTTCCATGAACACTTGTATTTTCGACTTTAGACAGCATGACATCAGATACTGACGTAGTGGGAGCAGAGTATTCATTATGGACATCTTCATATGTAATACATACCTCTTTAGCAGTTTGAAACGTACAAGAAGGAATCTGAATTAACTCTTTCTCTAATTTAGGAATGTTGATTCCAGCAATTAGACGATCACGTAGTTGTGTATGCAGCTGATCTCCAAAATTACACTTTGAGGCTTGAATTTGGAGTTGTAGTATAAAGTCTCTTATCTTCTGATTGGGAGAACGTACCAGTTTGTTGAACTGAGCCCTCTCTCTGGTCTCAAAAGTAGTTACATGGAAGTGATCTATAAGAAGTTCACGGAGCTTAGCATATGGCATAGAAATGGGTTTATCTGGAAACGCCAGATTCTTCACCAGGCTATATGCATCAAGACCAATAGCGGTGATGAAATGAGCAGGTATTTTATCATCCCGAACATTCTTGGAAATGCACCACGCATCAAAGCATTCCAAATAATCAGCAATCTCCCGCGGAGAACCATTAAGAGGAAATTTTCCCAGGTTACTTAGCTCCATCGCGACGCCAATTTGTAGTAATTTATTGTACTTGAAGTATTAGTATACCGGGATGACGGAATTATAGGAATCTAATCAAAACCCAGAGAGGGCAGCAATCAGTAATTTGTATTTAGCGGAATTAGAATGCAATTCATATAAGAAACATATCAACAGTCAACAGTAAGTATTTAAACAATACAGAGATAGAAATTGTCAATCACCACAGTTTTTTATTTGTAGATATGCGGTTCATTGGCTTTATCATTTGTAATTACAGCTAGTGGGGTGTATGGACTGAACTCAGCTCTACATGCTTCATCCTGCGCGACAGCATAGTATCGTCAACACTCACACAATAAGGTGAGGCTCATAAACTACTGATACGTGAAAATCTATTCTGCGTAACTGAGTTCTAACTGACTTGCTAATCTTACTGCAGAATGGAGCTTTACGGTGTTTCACTAACAGGCAACTACTGTTCATCTCAAAGTTTTAGTAAACAAATTCCGCAGTTTTGTCAAATGAAGCTCAATTGTCATGCTACAATGATTTTTTTCTGGAAACTGATTTCCATTTCACTTTTCATTTAGCTGAAAGTGTAACTGTTATGTGAATGCTTAGAATAATTTTACCTGAAATGAGATATCCCCAAGGAAGACCAGTGGAATGTAACTGAGGAGCATTGAGATGAGATCGAGCCAACCAATGAATAAGATTGAACAGTAGAATTTCCAAATCTCCACGACGAGATGGAGGGAGTCCTATAAAGATGAAAACAAGATATTTATGTTATGAGAGGATTTGACACCGTTTGAAAACAAAATTGCTAAAGTTTATAGGAAAACTAGTGTTGGAGGCTGAGAAACTACACAACAAAACACAGGGCAATAAGCAGACAAATCAGAGAGGGTTCTTGAGTAAAAAAAAACGCAGCTAGATGAGGATCATGTATCATTAATATGTGTGAATACTCATTTACAGCTTGTTGCATAAAAAAGACTGGCATTTGATTTCCGTCTTAATCTATGGGTCACATTACTTCATAGGAGAAAAGAAGGTAAAACCTAAAAGCTAATACGTCAAACAAATGAGATCAATGAGTTCAACAATTTGAAACTTACCAAATACAAACAAACAGCTGAATAAAATAATTCAACCAACTAAGAGAAACCAATCAAACGAAGTAGAGTTAATTAGCACTGTAAGCTTGAGCATACAAATCCATCTTTATTCATTCATTCAAAGTGACTAGTCAAAAGAAGACTTAGTAGGACAAATGTGATGAGAGCTGTCTGCAAGACAAATTGTAGACAACAATTAAAGTCAATGTTTACGTCCCAAATCGAGGTCATAAGAGAAAGAACAAAGCCTAACACCTTGAGGAACTCAATAACCAATCACAGCAGACTTAGCGTTGGCGGATACGATTCGCTGATATATCATCAGACTGTCTAAGAAAAGGCAACAAAGAGATGACAGGATAACCTTCAGAAGGAAAACAACCAATCAGAAGACTTTGCTTCTCTGCTAACAATAACGAATAATAATGTACATAAAAATCTACAAATATCTCTTGATTTTCTCAATAAATGATCTGTTGCCTGGCCCTTGTCTTCTATCGTTACACAAATAACAGCAACATTTTCAAAACTAGTGACTGTTTTATCTTTGTAAACTATTTTTGAATCAGTCTTAGTCTATATATCACTTGAAGAACATAAAAATTGCTTAGGCCTATATACTCTACATTATTACAACACATTATCTTCATATACGAAAATCAACTTCGAAATGAAACTTAAAACAAAATATGACACTGCACTTTGACACAACTGAAACTGTATGAGAATGGTGTACATTATTCATTATGCATTTAAATAAGCACCTTACACAAACATGCATGAATGGAAGTTGTCCAATTTTCTAACGAGCACTTCAGAAATTGACATATACGGTACCTTAATTATCATAAAATGATGACATTTCTAAGGGAAAATAAACAGACAAACAGGATATATTACATACCAGTATGTGCACCTAGAAATGTCCAGCAAATTTTAATCATCTCAGGAAAGTCGTATGACTTAGACCAACTAAGTGACATGGCAGAGAGTATTTTGGATGTTTTATCCGATAACACCATAAGTCACGTAGCATCTGATAGTGCCACACCGTGTCATTCCACACCCACGGCAGACACACCGATACTCGCCGCCATTGCAGACTTAGCGGCAAGGATTGACAATTTGGAAACTAATAAGTCTGATCGACAAGTCCGGAGACGGAGTTCACAAAGAAGGTCACCATCACGACGACGATCCTTCTCACGACAGCGTTCTTACACGTCTTCTCGGGATATTAATATATGCTGGTATCACTGGAAGTTTGGACGTCATGCCCTGAAATGTGTAAAACCGTGCAGCTTTAGCGAAGCCAACCAGGCTCAGGGAAACGCCTCAGCCAGACAGTGATGGCGACAGCTGTTACTGGCAAGCAAACAAGTCGCCTCTTCTATGTGAAGGATAAAACTTCAGACACTTTATTCCTGGTAGACACGGGAGCAGAAGTTAGCGTAATCCCTCCTTCACTATCCAGGCGATCTACACGGACACCCGGAAAACTGTCTCTCCGGGCAGCTAACCACACAAGCATACAGACGTATGGAGAGCAATCCCTCATACTGGATCTAGGTTTACGTCGGCGTTTCACATGGATTTTCATAGTAGCCGACGTCAGTCACGCCATCCTCGGAGCAGATTTCTTGAGTAATTTCAACCTGTTAGTTGACGTCAACAATAAAAAACTGATTGATAACAACACCCATCTAAAGATCCATGGAATTATCTCCAGCTATTCTGTCTATAATATCAGTATTGAAAGACCAGCAGATTGCCCTTTTTCCTCCCTACTTCACCGTTTCCCTAAAATTCTTAAGCCGTCGTACAACATCGAGGACGTCCCTCACACAGTTACTCACAAGATAGTTACTACGGGTCAACCAGTTCGTGCTCGTCCCCGTAGATTACCCCCGGACAAATTGGCAGCAGCCAAGGCAGAATTTGAACACATGATGCAGCTCGGCATCATCAGACCCTCCAATAGTCCTTGGTCTTCGCCCTTACACATGGTGCCTAAAGCTGATCATGATTGGAGGCCATGTGGGGATTACCGACATTTAAACAATGCCACAGTTCCCGACCGTTATCCTATTCCTCATCTTCATGATTTCTCCCTGACATTACACGGAGAAACCATTTTTTCTAAAGTAGACTTGGTCAGGGCCTATCACCAAATACCAGTTGCCCAAGAGGATATCGAAAAAACGGCCATCATCACACCTTTCGGTTTGTTTGAATTTCTCCGCATGCCATTTGGCCTAAAGAACGCAGCACAATCCTTCCAACGTTTCATGGATCAGGTCACACAAGGTTTGGACTTTGTATTTGTATATATCGATGACGTTTTAATTGCTAGCTCGTCGCCCGAAGAACATACTGATCACCTCACCATCTTATTTCAACGATTTGAGCAATATGGAGTCGTCATTAACCCCAAAAAGTGCATATTCGGTGTCTCCTCTATACAGTTTCTGGGACACCACATAACCGCGAATGGTATTACGCCTACGGAGGAAAAGATAGAGTCCATCATAAACTTCCCCGAACCAGATTCACTCAAGAAGGTCAGACGTTTTTTGGGGATGTTTAATTTCTATCGGCGTTTCATTCCTTCGTGTGCCTCCATCGTCCAGCCGTTAACCGACCTCCTTAAAAATGATCCTAAAAAGTTTCAGTGGTCAGCTGAAGCACGCGAATCATTTTGCAACGCAAAAGATGCCTTATCCAGAGTCACCATGCTATCCAATATCAACCCCGAAGCGTCGCTTATTTTGTGCAGAGATGCCTCCCAAGTAGCTGTAGGGGCAGTATTACAACAAAAGATGAAGGGCGAAGTCACCCAAATCGCATTATTTTCTAAGAAGTTGGAACCGGCTCAGACACGATACAGCATATTTGGGAGAGAATTGCTGGCCATATATCTTGCAGTGAAGCATTTCAGTTACTTACTACAGGGCCGGCATTCACTATTTGTATCAACGGATTTTATTTTACTGTTATGCTATCATAACACTCTGTAGTCGTATTCTTCTGAACTATCTATTATAACTAACTACTGTCTCTTAACTACACTGTGAATCCTAAGTATCAACGGATTTTATTTTACTGTTATGCTATCATAACACTCTGTAGTCGTATTCTTCTGAACTATCTATTATAACTAACTACTGTCTCTTAACTACACTGTGAATCCTAAGTATCAACGGATTTTATTTTACTGTTATGCTATCATAACACTCTGTAGTCGTATTCTTCTGAACTATCTATTATAACTAACTACTGTCTCTTAACTACACTGTGAATCCTAAGTATCAACGGATTTTATTTTACTGTTATGCTATCATAACACTCTGTAGTCGTATTCTTCTGAACTATCTATTATAACTAACTACTGTCTCTTAACTACACTGTGAATCCTAAGTATCAACGGATTTTATTTTACTGTTATGCTATCATAACACTCTGTAGTCGTATTCTTCTGAACTATCTATTATAACTAACTACTGTCTCTTAACTACACTGTGAATCCTAAGTATCAACGGATTTTATTTTACTGTTATGCTATCATAACACTCTGTAGTCGTATTCTTCTGAACTATCTATTATAACTAACTACTGTCTCTTAACTACACTGTGAATCCTAAGTATCAACGGATTTTATTTTACTGTTATGCTATCATAACACTCTGTAGTCGTATTCTTCTGAACTATCTATTATAACTAACTACTGTCTCTTAACTACACTGTGAATCCTAAGTATCAACGGATTTTATTTTACTGTTATGCTATCATAACACTCTGTAGTCGTATTCTTCTGAACTATCTATTATAACTAACTACTGTCTCTTAACTACACTGTGAATCCTAAGTATCAACGGATTTTATTTTACTGTTATGCTATCATAACACTCTGTAGTCGTATTCTTCTGAACTATCTATTATAACTAACTACTGTCTCTTAACTACACTGTGAATCCTAAGTATCAACGGATTTTATTTTACTGTTATGCTATCATAACACTCTGTAGTCGTATTCTTCTGAACTATCTATTATAACTAACTACTGTCTCTTAACTACACTGTGAATCCTAAGTATCAACGGATTTTATTTTACTGTTATGCTATCATAACACTCTGTAGTCGTATTCTTCTGAACTATCTATTATAACTAACTACTGTCTCTTAACTACACTGTGAATCCTAAGTATCAACGGATTTTATTTTACTGTTATGCTATCATAACACTCTGTAGTCGTATTCTTCTGAACTATCTATTATAACTAACTACTGTCTCTTAACTACACTGTGAATCCTAAGTATCAACGGATTTTATTTTACTGTTATGCTATCATAACACTCTGTAGTCGTATTCTTCTGAACTATCTATTATAACTAACTACTGTCTCTTAACTACACTGTGAATCCTAAGTATCAACGGATTTTATTTTACTGTTATGCTATCATAACACTCTGTAGTCGTATTCTTCTGAACTATCTATTATAACTAACTACTGTCTCTTAACTACACTGTGAATCCTAAGTATCAACGGATTTTATTTTACTGTTATGCTATCATAACACTCTGTAGTCGTATTCTTCTGAACTATCTATTATAACTAACTACTGTCTCTTAACTACACTGTGAATCCTAAGTATCAACGGATTTTATTTTACTGTTATGCTATCATAACACTCTGTAGTCGTATTCTTCTGAACTATCTATTATAACTAACTACTGTCTCTTAACTACACTGTGAATCCTAAGTATCAACGGATTTTATTTTACTGTTATGCTATCATAACACTCTGTAGTCGTATTCTTCTGAACTATCTATTATAACTAACTACTGTCTCTTAACTACACTGTGAATCCTAAGTATCAACGGATTTTATTTTACTGTTATGCTATCATAACACTCTGTAGTCGTATTCTTCTGAACTATCTATTATAACTAACTACTGTCTCTTAACTACACTGTGAATCCTAAGTATCAACGGATTTTATTTTACTGTTATGCTATCATAACACTCTGTAGTCGTATTCTTCTGAACTATCTATTATAACTAACTACTGTCTCTTAACTACACTGTGAATCCTAAGTATCAACGGATTTTATTTTACTGTTATGCTATCATAACACTCTGTAGTCGTATTCTTCTGAACTATCTATTATAACTAACTACTGTCTCTTAACTACACTGTGAATCCTAAGTATCAACGGATTTTATTTTACTGTTATGCTATCATAACACTCTGTAGTCGTATTCTTCTGAACTATCTATTATAACTAACTACTGTCTCTTAACTACACTGTGAATCCTAAGTATCAACGGATTTTATTTTACTGTTATGCTATCATAACACTCTGTAGTCGTATTCTTCTGAACTATCTATTATAACTAACTACTGTCTCTTAACTACACTGTGAATCCTAAGTATCAACGGATTTTATTTTACTGTTATGCTATCATAACACTCTGTAGTCGTATTCTTCTGAACTATCTATTATAACTAACTACTGTCTCTTAACTACACTGTGAATCCTAAGTATCAACGGATTTTATTTTACTGTTATGCTATCATAACACTCTGTAGTCGTATTCTTCTGAACTATCTATTATAACTAACTACTGTCTCTTAACTACACTGTGAATCCTAAGTATCAACGGATTTTATTTTACTGTTATGCTATCATAACACTCTGTAGTCGTATTCTTCTGAACTATCTATTATAACTAACTACTGTCTCTTAACTACACTGTGAATCCTAAGTATCAACGGATTTTATTTTACTGTTATGCTATCATAACACTCTGTAGTCGTATTCTTCTGAACTATCTATTATAACTAACTACTGTCTCTTAACTACACTGTGAATCCTAAGTATCAACGGATTTTATTTTACTGTTATGCTATCATAACACTCTGTAGTCGTATTCTTCTGAACTATCTATTATAACTAACTACTGTCTCTTAACTACACTGTGAATCCTAAGTATCAACGGATTTTATTTTACTGTTATGCTATCATAACACTCTGTAGTCGTATTCTTCTGAACTATCTATTATAACTAACTACTGTCTCTTAACTACACTGTGAATCCTAAGTATCAACGGATTTTATTTTACTGTTATGCTATCATAACACTCTGTAGTCGTATTCTTCTGAACTATCTATTATAACTAACTACTGTCTCTTAACTACACTGTGAATCCTAAGTATCAACGGATTTTATTTTACTGTTATGCTATCATAACACTCTGTAGTCGTATTCTTCTGAACTATCTATTATAACTAACTACTGTCTCTTAACTACACTGTGAATCCTAAGTATCAACGGATTTTATTTTACTGTTATGCTATCATAACACTCTGTAGTCGTATTCTTCTGAACTATCTATTATAACTAACTACTGTCTCTTAACTACACTGTGAATCCTAAGTATCAACGGATTTTATTTTACTGTTATGCTATCATAACACTCTGTAGTCGTATTCTTCTGAACTATCTATTATAACTAACTACTGTCTCTTAACTACACTGTGAATCCTAAGTATCAACGGATTTTATTTTACTGTTATGCTATCATAACACTCTGTAGTCGTATTCTTCTGAACTATCTATTATAACTAACTACTGTCTCTTAACTACACTGTGAATCCTAAGTATCAACGGATTTTATTTTACTGTTATGCTATCATAACACTCTGTAGTCGTATTCTTCTGAACTATCTATTATAACTAACTACTGTCTCTTAACTACACTGTGAATCCTAAGTATCAACGGATTTTATTTTACTGTTATGCTATCATAACACTCTGTAGTCGTATTCTTCTGAACTATCTATTATAACTAACTACTGTCTCTTAACTACACTGTGAATCCTAAGTATCAACGGATTTTATTTTACTGTTATGCTATCATAACACTCTGTAGTCGTATTCTTCTGAACTATCTATTATAACTAACTACTGTCTCTTAACTACACTGTGAATCCTAAGTATCAACGGATTTTATTTTACTGTTATGCTATCATAACACTCTGTAGTCGTATTCTTCTGAACTATCTATTATAACTAACTACTGTCTCTTAACTACACTGTGAATCCTAAGTATCAACGGATTTTATTTTACTGTTATGCTATCATAACACTCTGTAGTCGTATTCTTCTGAACTATCTATTATAACTAACTACTGTCTCTTAACTACACTGTGAATCCTAAGTATCAACGGATTTTATTTTACTGTTATGCTATCATAACACTCTGTAGTCGTATTCTTCTGAACTATCTATTATAACTAACTACTGTCTCTTAACTACACTGTGAATCCTAAGTATCAACGGATTTTATTTTACTGTTATGCTATCATAACACTCTGTAGTCGTATTCTTCTGAACTATCTATTATAACTAACTACTGTCTCTTAACTACACTGTGAATCCTAAGTATCAACGGATTTTATTTTACTGTTATGCTATCATAACACTCTGTAGTCGTATTCTTCTGAACTATCTATTATAACTAACTACTGTCTCTTAACTACACTGTGAATCCTAAGTATCAACGGATTTTATTTTACTGTTATGCTATCATAACACTCTGTAGTCGTATTCTTCTGAACTATCTATTATAACTAACTACTGTCTCTTAACTACACTGTGAATCCTAAGTATCAACGGATTTTATTTTACTGTTATGCTATCATAACACTCTGTAGTCGTATTCTTCTGAACTATCTATTATAACTAACTACTGTCTCTTAACTACACTGTGAATCCTAAGTATCAACGGATTTTATTTTACTGTTATGCTATCATAACACTCTGTAGTCGTATTCTTCTGAACTATCTATTATAACTAACTACTGTCTCTTAACTACACTGTGAATCCTAAGTATCAACGGATTTTATTTTACTGTTATGCTATCATAACACTCTGTAGTCGTATTCTTCTGAACTATCTATTATAACTAACTACTGTCTCTTAACTACACTGTGAATCCTAAGTATCAACGGATTTTATTTTACTGTTATGCTATCATAACACTCTGTAGTCGTATTCTTCTGAACTATCTATTATAACTAACTACTGTCTCTTAACTACACTGTGAATCCTAAGTATCAACGGATTTTATTTTACTGTTATGCTATCATAACACTCTGTAGTCGTATTCTTCTGAACTATCTATTATAACTAACTACTGTCTCTTAACTACACTGTGAATCCTAAGTATCAACGGATTTTATTTTACTGTTATGCTATCATAACACTCTGTAGTCGTATTCTTCTGAACTATCTATTATAACTAACTACTGTCTCTTAACTACACTGTGAATCCTAAGTATCAACGGATTTTATTTTACTGTTATGCTATCATAACACTCTGTAGTCGTATTCTTCTGAACTATCTATTATAACTAACTACTGTCTCTTAACTACACTGTGAATCCTAAGTATCAACGGATTTTATTTTACTGTTATGCTATCATAACACTCTGTAGTCGTATTCTTCTGAACTATCTATTATAACTAACTACTGTCTCTTAACTACACTGTGAATCCTAAGTATCAACGGATTTTATTTTACTGTTATGCTATCATAACACTCTGTAGTCGTATTCTTCTGAACTATCTATTATAACTAACTACTGTCTCTTAACTACACTGTGAATCCTAAGTATCAACGGATTTTATTTTACTGTTATGCTATCATAACACTCTGTAGTCGTATTCTTCTGAACTATCTATTATAACTAACTACTGTCTCTTAACTACACTGTGAATCCTAAGTATCAACGGATTTTATTTTACTGTTATGCTATCATAACACTCTGTAGTCGTATTCTTCTGAACTATCTATTATAACTAACTACTGTCTCTTAACTACACTGTGAATCCTAAGTATCAACGGATTTTATTTTACTGTTATGCTATCATAACACTCTGTAGTCGTATTCTTCTGAACTATCTATTATAACTAACTACTGTCTCTTAACTACACTGTGAATCCTAAGTATCAACGGATTTTATTTTACTGTTATGCTATCATAACACTCTGTAGTCGTATTCTTCTGAACTATCTATTATAACTAACTACTGTCTCTTAACTACACTGTGAATCCTAAGTATCAACGGATTTTATTTTACTGTTATGCTATCATAACACTCTGTAGTCGTATTCTTCTGAACTATCTATTATAACTAACTACTGTCTCTTAACTACACTGTGAATCCTAAGTATCAACGGATTTTATTTTACTGTTATGCTATCATAACACTCTGTAGTCGTATTCTTCTGAACTATCTATTATAACTAACTACTGTCTCTTAACTACACTGTGAATCCTAAGTATCAACGGATTTTATTTTACTGTTATGCTATCATAACACTCTGTAGTCGTATTCTTCTGAACTATCTATTATAACTAACTACTGTCTCTTAACTACACTGTGAATCCTAAGTATCAACGGATTTTATTTTACTGTTATGCTATCATAACACTCTGTAGTCGTATTCTTCTGAACTATCTATTATAACTAACTACTGTCTCTTAACTACACTGTGAATCCTAAGTATCAACGGATTTTATTTTACTGTTATGCTATCATAACACTCTGTAGTCGTATTCTTCTGAACTATCTATTATAACTAACTACTGTCTCTTAACTACACTGTGAATCCTAAGTATCAACGGATTTTATTTTACTGTTATGCTATCATAACACTCTGTAGTCGTATTCTTCTGAACTATCTATTATAACTAACTACTGTCTCTTAACTACACTGTGAATCCTAAGTATCAACGGATTTTATTTTACTGTTATGCTATCATAACACTCTGTAGTCGTATTCTTCTGAACTATCTATTATAACTAACTACTGTCTCTTAACTACACTGTGAATCCTAAGTATCAACGGATTTTATTTTACTGTTATGCTATCATAACACTCTGTAGTCGTATTCTTCTGAACTATCTATTATAACTAACTACTGTCTCTTAACTACACTGTGAATCCTAAGTATCAACGGATTTTATTTTACTGTTATGCTATCATAACACTCTGTAGTCGTATTCTTCTGAACTATCTATTATAACTAACTACTGTCTCTTAACTACACTGTGAATCCTAAGTATCAACGGATTTTATTTTACTGTTATGCTATCATAACACTCTGTAGTCGTATTCTTCTGAACTATCTATTATAACTAACTACTGTCTCTTAACTACACTGTGAATCCTAAGTATCAACGGATTTTATTTTACTGTTATGCTATCATAACACTCTGTAGTCGTATTCTTCTGAACTATCTATTATAACTAACTACTGTCTCTTAACTACACTGTGAATCCTAAGTATCAACGGATTTTATTTTACTGTTATGCTATCATAACACTCTGTAGTCGTATTCTTCTGAACTATCTATTATAACTAACTACTGTCTCTTAACTACACTGTGAATCCTAAGTATCAACGGATTTTATTTTACTGTTATGCTATCATAACACTCTGTAGTCGTATTCTTCTGAACTATCTATTATAACTAACTACTGTCTCTTAACTACACTGTGAATCCTAAGTATCAACGGATTTTATTTCAGTAGCTTTAAATCTCGTTAACAGCTGTAGAAAGATTTTCACAGATAATGACTATATGGAGAACGAGATATCCAATATAAAACAGATTTTAATTGGAAATGGTTATCCAGAAAAGCTACTAGATAATATTATCAATAGAATGGAGCATAAGGGAAAATAAAAAATTGAAAAATCCTGGCTATCGACGATAGCCATTCCATATCGAAAGGATACAGCTGAACAACTTCAAAGACTATTTGCTTCATATAATATTCAAGTCTATGTCAAACCTTGTAATTCTCTGGAGAAAGCGCTGGTGCATGTCAAAGATATAGTTCCCTAAATGTCACAAAGTAATTGTGTCTACAAGATAAAGTGTTGAGAGTGTGAAGCATGCTACACATAGGGGAGAGCAGTAGACAGGTGAGAAGGTCAGAGTGAATGAACATAGACTATGCACGAAACATCCACCTAGAAATGAAGTAGAATTAAAAAGTCTAGAAGAAAGATCGGCTATAGCAATGCATGCTATTTATGGACAACGGACATAAGATTGATTTCAACAATATTGAAATTCTTGGAAGAGGATTTCATTGAACACATAAAGAAAGATTGACCTCTGAAGCCTTGCACATTTTAACCACATGGAATGCAGTGAATAGGAAAGAAGGGATAGACTTATCACCTATATGGCAAACTCTTATGAATCAAGACAGATGGAAAAACAACAAACACTCTATGGGGCTCCATGACCTTTTAAAACATGTAGTATCATGTTTATCACATATGAATTCACGTATTTTCCATATGACAAATAACATACATACACAAACACACACACACACATACAGACACACACTCATACAAAACTAATCTTTACAAATCAAGTATAGAAGAGTGAGCACAACAACAATTTGACATTAGTCATTACAAATATGTGTGATGTCTGGTTACATATTTCTATTCGTAATAATGTCCATGGATAAATGAACTTCAAATGACCTCCTTATAACCCTCTCGGTTTTTTTGTTTGTTTTTCTACTTTGCTTATTATTACAAATATTATTATTATTATTATTGCAGTTATTATTATTATTATTCGTCGTAATTTATGCCCTTCATGAAAACATCCCCCCAATACTATCGAATTTTTCATTTATACTATCCGGACATATTATTAGTGATATTGCCTCTTTCTCAATATATGCCTCCACCTGTTTCATTTAACATATTCGTTATCTCATTATGAACCTCTCATTGCAGTCTTACTATCTCCTGTTTACCACAGACCACTTTGTACTAGCCACTCACCTGACACCTTTTATAACTTTCAGCTGACTTACTTGTCAATTTTCCTACCCCACACTCTACAAATCTATTATAATTAGTCATCACCATTGTCTCCCGTTTTACAATATTTTCTAATCGATTTCAGCCTAGCACATTTGTCATATAAATACGACTATTTATTTTGACACCCCATAACTAATCTGTTATTCCACGTTAGAAATGTATCCACCGAATAACTGGCCTTTATTGTAATGACCACAAATATTATATTTTATAACAGTAAGAACCTGATAGAATTCAGTCTGTACCAAACAAGGGATTTTCCCATGTGACCTTGACCTTGGCGGCTTGTTCGAATTTTGGGCCTGCTACCAAAATATCTATATTTTCCATCCAGTTTACTGTTTACCAGCATACATTTATCACTTAAATATGAATTCTAACAGAATCATTTACTCTCGTAACTTTATTAATGATTTACGACCAAATGACTTTCATATTCCAAAGAAACCAAGAAGGAAACATCGTAGTGGTTGGCAGAGAGCTCTCAAACGTACACCAATACACTTAACTACGGTCCCCGTCATAATGAACACAAACTGTCGCTCTCTGCCAAATAAGATAATGTACCTACAATCCTGATGTCAACTGATACGTATCATAACACCGCCATAATCGCATTACAAGAAACGTGGTTGCATGAACTGTATGATGACAACCTTATCTCACTAAAGGACTTTATTTTATTTCGTCAAGACCGTCAATGTTGTAATAAGAAAAATGGTGGTGGCGTTGCAACTTTTATTCACTCCAAATGGTCTGTCTCAAATAACGTCTGCTTCACCTTCTCAAATGACTTCATTGACTGTATTACTGTCAAATGTCGCCCCAAACATATCCCCAAATATAAAATATCTATATTACAAACATGTACATTTCTCCTAGTTGCTCTCCATCTGATCTATCTAATTTTGCTGATGAATTCACCATGTTTGCTGCTGCCAACTTCGACAACTCTCTATCCGTTATTACTGGAGACTTCAACACATCGGATTGCTCCTTTCTTGAAGCTCTTGGTCACACAAACATAGTCAAATTTCCCACTCGACTTGACAAAACACTCGATCTAGTTTTTACTAATGACGAAGGAGTATATGAAACACGTAGACGTTCACCGATACATAACTCCGATCACTGCATTGTCCGCGTTTTGCCAAAAATATACAGCAAAACACATATTAAAATCTTCTCACACCTGTCTACGAAAGCACAAGAAAGATGCTACACATCTGACAACTTACTCAATCTAAGATGCATGTTAAAAGATACCAACTGGGATCTATTCTATGAAAGTACATTAGATGACTCAATCACCAATATAATGGATTATCTTAAGTTCTGCCTCGACATATGCTGTCCCAAACAAACACTGTTCAAACGCCTCGACCGCTTCTCGTCTCCCCGTCTCAAACAACTTCGCAGGCAAAAAGAAATGTTATATAAATGCAAAGACAAGTTAGGACTTAAAAAGATTAATGCTCAAATCAAATCTGAAATCAAAAATCTTAATGCTATCTATAACCAAACACTTTTATCATGCAAATCTCCTAACAGCATGTGGAAACTTTTCAATGAAATTACTGGCAAAAGTAAGCGATGTAATGTTTTTCCCTCTTGTGATGTTAATGCTCTTAATCTGTCTTTTTTACGCTCTCCTTCTACTATAACCACTTCTAACGTTACCAATCTTGTAGCTGATAACTTCCAGGACTTCAATACTCTCGATGTTTTGAAATGTCTTAAAACTCTTAAGCCCTCACATAGTCTTGGCCCTGATAGCATACCTGCATATGTTCTAAAACAATGTGCAGATGCTTTATGTTTTCCTCTAACTAATATCCTAAATGCTTCTTTCTCCGAAAACGTTGTACCTGTTCCATGGAAAGACATTAAAATAGTCCCTGTCCCTAAACCTGGAAATAGCAAGAACGTAAAGTTCAGACCCATCGCCATCACTTCCCCGTTTCTAAAGCTCATGGAAAAACTAGTACTTCTTAAACTCGAACCCTCCCTTAAAAGCTTCGAAGACCCCAAACAATTTGCCTACAGACAGGGTAGGAGTACTTTAGACGCTGCAGCCGTCTTACACAACAGTATTATCTCATCATTAGACAAAGGTGCCAAATATGTCCGCTGCACGTTTCTTGACTTCACTTCTGCTTTCGACTCTGTACCTAGAAGTCTCTTGCTAAATAAGCTCTCCATGACACAAACCGAGTCCTGGGTCACTAACTGGTTGCATTCCTACTTTTCAAACAGAATGCAGTACACCGTATACAAAGGCCAATCCTCCTCTGCTGTGCTCACAGAAGCTGGTGTCCCCCAAGGTGCTGTACTCTCCCCACTTCTCTTTTCTTTCTTCCTACATGACCTACCGTCTTCAAATGACATTAACTTTGTCAAATATGCTGATGACCTAACTGTATCTTTACCTGTCAAATGTCAAAGTGACTGCTCTAAACTAAATGGCTTCTTATCGGAAATTAGCCAATGGTCCAAGGAAAACGGTCTAACCTTAAACCCCTCCAAATGCCAAACAGTTAATTTCACCCTTAGGCATAAATCTGACCTAAACAAACTGGTTAGCACTCACGAGGTGTGCAACATAGATGGCAGTGAAATAGAAACCAAGTCGGAAATTAAATACCTAGGCGTCACTCTATCTTCTGATCTTTCCTGGTCGTCTCATATCTTGACGATTTCCAAGAAAATATTCCGTCTTACCTTCTACATCAAGAAGTTAAGACATTCTGGTGTAACCCAACCCTTACTCCTACAATTTGTTAACTCCCGTATTCTGCCTATTATTCTCTATTGCTCCCCCTTAGTCTTTCCTGGGCTATTGAAGAAAGACTATACCTTATTACGTAGGATGTTAAAGGTTGTCAGCAGGGTAAGCAGTTTGCCACTTAGCCAGCTTGTTAATATTCTGGTGGACAGGCATATGGACTCATGTGAAAAATGGGCGAAATCCATTTTATCTGACTCACAACACCCTCTACATTCACAACTCTCCCCATGTATCTCTTCAGGGAAAACAAGAAGCCTATATAGGAAACTATATGCCCGCACTAGTAAGTACAAAAACTCATCCATACCCTACCTAGCCCGTGTTCTGTGCGATAAAGAATGCATCAGGCATGAAACCTTTAACTTATTAAATAGTCAGTAGAACCAATGGATCTCGTCTTTCCAACTCACATCATTTATAGGTACAACGTTTTCTCTCTCCTTTCTTTCATTCTGTATTTATTTTTGTTATGTGCTGTTTTGTTTCTCTCTTCCTTGCAAACTCTACTTAAAACATTCTTGTTCGTTCTTTCACACTCTGTATATCTCGACCATTTTGCTATCGCTTACGCCAGTAAATATGCTAGTAGTATCTACTTTTCTAACACCTTCAAACACTTTTAATTTTGGCTTTGCTACCGACATACTAATATGTTGTTGTGACTGAGATAACTTTTATCTATGTAGAACTCTATTTATTGTTAACGTATTAACTGGATGCGATATTGTAGTAAAAATGCTGAGAATTCCATTCCGTATCACAAGTACTGATTTGGAATAAAGCTATTATCTTAACTTATCTTATCTTATCTTAAAGACAGACCAGCTCCATTGTAGATTCAATGACTGAACAAGCTTCTTCTGTATGCAGAGTTCTGGATTTAACATGTGAATTACCACCATTGCTTCTGAGGTTTGAATAAGTTTGTTTCATACACTTCTAGCGAGATTCCCACGTACTGTGTTGATAACTTTGAAGTGTTGGTTTCTCGGTTAGCTTGGTGTCTAGATTCGATTAGCTGATCCAGGATAGAGCTGTGGTGGAGCTGGGAGGGATCAATTTTTTTCTTCTTTATAAAACCATGACTGTGGTTAAGTGTTAGATGATACGTTTAGATAACGAACGCTGGACCCAATCGACATATGTGGCACCACACGAGCTGGCGAATCGGTAGATGGATATTGATAAGGCGAAAATTGCTAGATTAT
>CALYDD020000553.1:0-49959 GCA_944472135.2 Trichobilharzia regenti
CGCTTCTTGATTATGAGGTAGAGGTTCCAGATCTTCGGTGAGCTTCTGCGTAGTAAGTCTCGACACTCGACTGCTTTAGCTCTGGTAGACTCCAGGAGGAGTGGTGCGGGGATTGGTCGAGATGTGGTTTGTAGTATGCAGTATGTTAGGACTGTATTGCTGCCGTGAATGGAGTTTGACCTAACTCTCGTTGGTCATTCGGTGTAGTCATAAAAGCAGAATAGTAATAAAATATGAAGGAAGTGGTGCGCTGGTGGAGAAATACTGAGGAATGCTTGAACGCGTTTTTTCCATCTGGGGTAATCAGATGGCAATTGCAACATTGGAGGACGAGGTAGCGTGGGCACCATCGGTGTGGTGATACCACTTTCTTCTGGAAATAGCTTGGGAAGACCGTAATCGAATGACTTTTCCATGTTAATAGCAGAAGGACCACCTCCGACACCAATTTGTAACAGGCAACCAGCAGGCACACCGTAATGAAAGCAGAGCACCAACTGCACAGGAAAGAGTTTATTCGGCGAGAATGGACTTTTTAAAAAGTCGGGGTACAGTTTTAGGGAATTACAGTTTTACTGAGCTTCATTAATGTTCGGGTTCTGCAATTCCTCGTCCAAGCAGTTGACTCCCTGGTGTCTTCCTGCAAGTAGAGAAAATAAAACATTGATTAGTGTTACAATACTAGTTTTTTTTCTCTTACACTAAAAGTGTGTTGCAGTTTGTTCACATGACGCGGACACCAACATAACTAGCAAGAAATGGGAATTTCCCTCAATGTAGATAGCATATAACAAAATTTTATAAAAATTATTGGGGAAGAAAAATTTCCAAGCGGAATTCAACAGTACGTGATAAATAAGTGCAGCGCTGGGAGGAGATTTTAGCCAGACTAATTTTTTGAAGCGGACATGAAAAATACATATTGTGATCTTCAGGTTGATCTCATTTAGTTTTTAGATGTGATCGTCTAATGCAAATATATGGGATAAGTTATATTCTCGAAGAGACTACTTTGTGTAACAATACTTCTACTTTGAACAACATTAGGCTTTTCACCAGTTACTCCGTCACTTCAGCCATAGAAAGCGGAACTATGCGCTGTTTTTTTATCATGGTTAGGGAGCCACTAAAACTCGCAACAAGTGTCGCTATCTTGGCGGACTGAAAGTGTCAAGCAGGCTCAAAATTATCAGGCTTCGGTCATATTCGTACAGTTAAGTCGGCCCTGTTGAACTGCTGTTTGCCTATGATCTGTTCATACACCGATTTTAGGTTTGTCCTGGGCTGATTTGCAGTTATTCAGGATGAAGATTGTTAACTAGAGTTCATTTTTACATTCATTTTACAGTTTTCGTTGTCGTTGAAATGGATTATTTCATTCTCTTCGAAAGTTTATGCCACTAGGTCATTCATTGTACTCGTTTGATACGCTGCTTTCATGCTTCATTGCAGCGCTTTAGTTACTTTTCACCTGCCATTGGAAAACTGTTGTGCAGTTCTTGAAATGTTTCACGTTGATTTCTGCTGTCATAAGCTTTTCTATTTCTTCTGGTGGTTGCTGTGACTGTTGCTGGTTCCTATGGTTAGTTAGTTTGGAGAAATATGAAGGACAAAATTTTTATTCTTCTTGATACATATCGAATGCAATCAACAGCTAGAAATGGCTGGACTTATCCGGTATGTTGGATGGAATTTCGTTTGGTAAATTTTCTGTGTGAATAAGTCTATAAAATTGTGTTATATGTTTTCTGGATTGATAGAAATTCTTGCTACTGGTGAGCCATGTTGATGTCCGTGTTATGTGGTCTGGCTGAGGCACAGTCTTAGCATATCTGTTGTAATGATTAGTGTTTCAGGCGGACTGTCAAAATATCGCTATAATGAGCAAGTTGGGATAGTTGGAGGGTAATGTCATCTACGCTAACAGTCTACTTTATATAGAAGCTGCACCTTTCGGCATAACACTACTCGATGAAGATTTCACGCCTCAGGATATCAATGCAGCATATTTTTGTGTGAAAAATGGTACTGTTTGGCGAGTGAAAGTTAATAATACAAAGAAGTCACCTGTGAATGCTAACGGAACCTCCTGTGGGAACCTAATTAAGTTATCATGATATGTGCCTTTCACCTTATCTGTGCATGGACAGAAATTATCGTAAACTGAAAGGTGGATTGAACCTATATTTGCAGTGCAATATGGGTTATGTATTTTCCGTGTATAAAAAATGTCTCTACTTTATTAGTATTGTGCCAATGTCTACCTAGCTGACTGCTGGGCCAACAAATGTAAGTGGTTTTCATGATTGCTACTAGTGTAGTGCTGTGGAGAAGCCAATTACCCGTTTAATTTTCCTTATTATTTCATTCAATACACCGCATAGCTGTTTATAGTTGAGACATGTCCAGCCTATATTTGATGGCTATAGTTTCCTAAATATGAAAATTTAATTTCTGTAGGATTCGTAAAACCATATTCACTAGACATTACTGATGTTATGGATTAATTTCTAAGTTACACATTTGCGACACTTCCTTTGATGTAAACGTAACTAGTGTGAAGTTGATCTGCAAGTAGTCCTGATGAGGGAATGACGCGCCAACAGTATGGATGTTTCAGAGATTGTCTTCAGATTTGCGTATAATGCTCTAATGTTTATGCGTATGACGTCAATATTAGAACCCCCCGTGGACGACAAATATTTTTATTTGCTTGAGAATTTTACTTAGTATTAATATGGTCAGTGTATTCATCTTCTATACGAATATGTACAATTACCTTTTACAACTTCGTGTTGTGGTAATCCTTGCATGTGCTATATTCTGTAGGCATAAGGAGGTTGTCAAATATGAAATCAGCGGAAATGTCAATCGGTCAAACTAACGCGAATACCCTTCGTCGGAATTTTCATTTGTAAATTACTGAAATGTTCGACATAATTTTAATTTCTACTTCTTCTGGAGTTCTTCAGTGCGTCACTCTACTATAGGCGCTTGTAATATGTGAATTCGGATTAATAAATGCTAAGCTTAGTTGCTGAGATGGAGAAATCGCTGTAGCACTACGAGACTGTTACTTTAGTCATTCATAAGATTTCGCGTCTGTTTCTATACAGTAGCACATTGTAAAAACTAAGCAGGATTTAGTAAGTTGAATAATAATTCTGTACTGTTCGATGCGCTAAACTCGCCTTATCTGGCCAGTTGCCAGTCTGTATACTGCTAAACTCCAAGTAGTACGAGCAATTGAGGTACCTTAGGGTTGACAGACACTTCATTAATCTGTTAGTATGCAGTGACATCATCAAATAGACTGTTTACTTGACAATGAGCTAAGAAACAATTTTTATTTATTTCTAATATGCTGTTGGATCATGTGATTTTACCCAATATCCATCACTTTTATGATCAATAACTGCAGTATTTGAGTATCTACTTTATCGATATTAAACAGCTTACGCCTTTACACATCTGATCGCAACCAGTATTCCCCATTCATTTGATATGCGTACCCTAAACAAGTCTTTCATACATTCCTTCACAGATGCAAAGCTTTATGTTGTCACAAGTGTTATTCAAACCTGCTTCTTATGTTTCAATACAAATGACGATCTAGAATGTCTCCAGTCAACGGACTCTACTTGCAGCCTGAAACGAGATGGCTCGCATAGCGCTATTCTCTAAAGTGCGCGGATATATTATGTTATCATGTCATTGACATATTTAGCGAATCTTTTTCCAGAAATGTCGTGCCAGCCGTTTAGAAGGACATTAAAATTGTACCTATACCTAAGTCATCTACTGGAATATGTATTTAATTTAAACATATTGCTGTTACCTCTCCTTTTCTTAGAACTATAGGATAGTTATTGCTACTTAATCTTTAATCCTAACTTAAGGCCTTTAAAGATCCCAAACAATTCGCCTACAACCTCGCAGAAAAACTTTAGATGCAGCCACATTATTGAACCATAACACTGTCTCCAGTTTACACAAAGGGGCTAAATTTTTTCGCTGCTCCTTCATGGATTACACATCTTCTTTCGACTCAGTAACTGAGAATATGTTGCTAAGTAAGCTTGCTGAAACTCAAACTGGGCGTTGAGTTGTCAAACGGCTGCATTTTTATTTCCCAGGAAGAAGGTAGTACAGTGTTTACCAAATTCAGGCATAATGTATATGAGCTAGGTATGCAAATCAAAGTTAACACTTATAATAATAATAATGTATATTCACATGTAAACATATAATTTTACATGAAAATGCATGCCATTTTTACAGGCACGATCAAGTTTGATATAATATCAAATCGTAGACTGTCTACAAGTTAATAATGTTTCAACAGCTAAATATTTGATATATATATATATATAAATACACATTGTCTGAACTAGGCTGTATAGTTATTGAATTTGACAATTGTCCTCCAGGTTGAGCGGGAAAATCGACTTCGTTTCGTTTTCATCCCGTGGTTGTCGGCATACGATAACCAACCAATATTGAGGTAAGTACAACGTGTACAAGGGATTGAAAGCTGTTTTAGAAAAGTAAAAGTGCTAAGGTGAATCAATAAAATGTAATGAAATGGGTAAGTGCAAGTATCACTAATAAATGCATTAATAGAGGAAACTCCCTAGGCTGACAACGTTCATTTGCAATGTATAATGCTTCCTGTACGGTTTGCACTATCATGATGTCCACTTTTGGTTTTAATACATTTTTTCCTTATGCCGGTCTTTTTTATTTTATGCCTTTTGGTGCATTTGGTGCACAACCGTACCCTCCAGAGAATAGGAATAGAATAAGTCGAATCAAATTCATAAAAAGCTATAAAATGTTAGGTTTAATGGAATATAATGAGGATCAAGTAAAGACGTTATTGGAAAATGAATGAGATAAGACATTGTAAAGTGGTATTTAAAGATCAGTCAATGGACAGCAAGTTAGTTTATAAGATGCCCCATAAATCTGTGCACATCCCACATGGTCGCATCTCAACAATAGGCTGGACGAATAGTATATATTTAAAGTTAGAAGCATGATCTGTCAAGGCGTTCATTATTATCTTCTTCAAGATAAAGATCTAAGCCCTCATAAAAATCAGAAATATCTCGAGCCTTTAATTTGTATATTGCTGTTCCTGCAGAATGGGGCGATTCACCTTAGTGACCGCCACCATATCTACTGATCAGCTAACGCCACCCTCCCTCCTTTTTTGATGTTAAGCTCTGAGACTATGATTATTATGACTACCGCAAATACATTGCTTGGTACCAGACATGTTCGTACCTCATATTCCATCTCCCTAGTTTTCTTAATGAGTGCTTCCAGTAGGTCTCCGCGTACATCTTTATGAACATTATATATGTATGCATGCGTCCTAATGAACAGATTACTTTACAAGAAGTTAGAACCTTAAAGAATAAAAAGAATAGGTTTTGTGAATAGTGAAGCAAGATTCAGCAGAACAATATAGTTAGGGATCAATGTAGGTAGTATGAACTAAAGGTAAGGTCGGTTGGCAGGACTTAGTGTACTAAATTATCATGACAGGCATAATGTATATGAGCTAGGTATGCAAATCAAAGTAAACACTTGCACGGTCCATTCATTATTAATAAGACTAAATAGTATGTAAGAACTACAGTTTGACCAGTTATACAACGTTTAGTATATTTAGACACAAACAAAGTAACCTGTGACGCGTTACCTTAGGCTACGTAGCTACCTTAAAATAGTTTCCGCTGAAGGTAGTCTCCTATAGCTGCTGCCTCAGTGAGCAACTTAACGTTATCTTTGACTTATAAGGTGAAAGTGGACATACTGAGAACTGTCTAGGTAAGAAGATCGTCTCCCAGTCTAGAATGGTAAATATATCATAATCTCCAAAATAGCGTTGGGAGGAATTTATCCTATCATCACTATTTGCAGTCAAATACAAAAGTAAAAATAGGCTTACCGAAGACAGCTCTAATGATTTCTAGATGTTGTAATGCACCATGAGTAGAAAGCTATATCCACAGGTGTCAATGTCCAGGTCTTACTACACTGACCTCACGCTGTCCTTGGAAGACTTTCAGAAACTATGCGCAATAACTAACGTGAAAACCAGAACACAAATTGGTGTCTCAAGGACCGTTTATTCCTGCACCAATACAGAACTTACTTACTTTTACTTTACTTCGGCTATCTCCTACGGGAGGATCAGCCGGCTTCATGAACGTCTCGAATCATCGCTGCTCAGGCGCGGCAATTTGTAAGAGAGTTCATGAAGTTTCATGGGAATTTGGTACGAGTGATGTCCCCAGCATCGCTCGGCCTTTTGTTTGAGAGTGCAGCTCTAGCCTTTACACAGCCAAGTGTGACCTACAAGGCAGTAGGAGTGGAGTAAGGAGTCCACTATCCATTGGCAGCCGGTGACCGGAGTTCGGTTCATACGCCTTTTTGAATGGGGCCAGACATCCAACAAGCCCTTTGTCCATACGTCTGCCGGTGAACTCCAGTGAGCTTCATACGCCAGTCGTTGGAGGTTTGGAATCAGGGTTTAGCCATCTCCCCTAGACCGTCATCCAATGGGCAGTCAACCCGGTGGAGAGCGCCGGGCATCCGCTTTCGCCCTCTCACTTTGGTGAGAAACACCTCCGCCACGTGAAGGCAGTGAGTAGGACTTCCTCAGGAGAGGCTATGTAAGACGCCCGGTCATATGGGAGCATTTCAAGAGGTGTGGCCAACCCGCAGCGCAAGGCACCCACCCCCGACCATCCTGAGGCTTTGGAGGCCAATACAGAACCAACCATTAGGTAATGTACACAAAGTCTAGGGATAAAAGTCATAACAATAAATCACAATAATACTTCTGATAGTTTTTCTCTGTCCTCCAAAGAACAGCGAACGATGAAACTATGACTGCAGTGTCGATGACTCCCGCCAAGATAATGGAGTTGTAATTATTATATCCTTTAATTCCTAGAAGAACATAGGGCTTCAGCCACGCGTCTCCATTGCCTTCTGTTTTCTGACAACTTTTCACCTCGCTCCAAGTCTGCCCACATGCTTTCATCTCCTCCTCGCATGACCTCCTCCAAGTCACCCTTGGACGACCAACTCGCCGCCTCCCTTTCGGGTTCCCCTCGAGGGCTTGTCTAGTGATGTCACTTGCTGGTTTCCTCAGAGTATGGCCAATCCATCTCCATTTCTTCCTGCATATTTGTTTCACAATCGGTTCCTGGTTGGTTCGCTCATTGCCAGAGATCCCTGTTGCTGATCTTTTCTGGCCGGCCATCTGATCTTGAGTATTGAGCGAAGACAGCTGTTAATGAAGGTCTGAAGGTTTGTTTGAGATACTCTTTATGACGCGACAAGTCTCTGATCCGTATGGTAAGTAGCACTGACTTCACATTGGAGTCGAAAATCCGGATCTTATATTCGTTTTCATGCTGAGTAGTGCTGTTGACCTCCACACAGACTTGAGAGACATGAAAGCTTTCCTTGCTTTGATATCCTCGTCAGTTCCGTTCGCCCGTAGTTGAAACGGTGCTTCCCAGGTAGGTAAAGGAGGTTGTTTCTTTCAGGTTCCTCCCATTTATGCTGATTGTTGTTGCTGTTGATGTTGGCTAGGAATCTTCATCACCTCTGTTCTATCTATAATAATAATAATATATATTTCTTCCTGTTTATGCAGGAACATACCAATTGTACAGGCATGGATAAGTTATTATATAAATTACACATAGTTTGATGTATGATGAATTTACAGTTTGGTTGTTCTCTCTGACATGAGAGTCAGTCGGAACAGTCTGCTATAAAGTCTGTGTAGCACATAAAGAGATATAGAAATATTGTCTTCGCATTAAAAAAACCAGACATCAGATGAATGTAATACGGATATCTGGGAAAAAAAGCTTGAAGTCAATTCTCTTATATAACTTTGTTGTGAGCAACACCCTTGGTTTGAAGTTTATTGATGTATTATGTTGAGATCAGTGATATATTTATTCCACTTTTTCAGCAGTCTTATCTTAGTTTTATAACAGGAAAGAAATTTGACCGTGGATACGAAAACTAGATAAGGTCATATTAAGTTGTTTTACTGCATCAAATGGTGTCGAGGTCGATTCCAGAATTCTCCATTTGCTCCATTTGTGTCTGCATGGCGGACTGTATTCGTAAGTTCAGAAAAATGTTGGAAACCAGTTGCTTCTTCATTTCAGATGATGAATACTCATTTACAGCATGTTCGCCAGCGTCTTCAAATGGTAGATTTGGATCGTTCATGGAATTTGAGTGGTTATGATATAGATGGTTTGGAATTAATCCTCATTTCAGTTTAGATGCAGGGTTGTTCGACCTCGACCAGAAGATGAATAAGAGCAGCAGAATACCAGAAAGAGAAAGTATGTGAACATTAAAAGGATATTAATGTATATGTATAAATGTTTATGTCAATTTTATAACATATAAGTAAAAAATTACTTTTAATTATAGTTGCCTTTTCACTTTATTTATGCGAAGTCTTAGAGTTTATTTAGTGTCATAATGTGTATTAATGAGTCTAAGCGTTTTAGTGTTCTAATGACTGATGCGTTTTAAAAGTAATTAATGGTTTCTGGTAGGGGTAGTCATTGGAATAAAACAGTTTATATAGCAAGCGTTTGAAGGTTACAATAAAGTGACACGTCCTATTTCTAAGGGTAAACTAATCCTGTATGTTCCGTACTGTCTTTATGCATCCATGCTGCTAGTTTATTTATAGTTTAAAGATTGCTAAGGGTGTTGGAGTGCGTCTTTTAGGTGCTGTAGTAGATTAGTGATTGATTCGTTCTAGGAGTAAATAGTTTATTAATATAATCAGTAGAGTGAAACAGTCTGTATAGAGAGCGTTTGAAGCTTGTAACTGAAGAGCAAGTTCTGATATCTATAGGCAGGCTATTCCATATTTTAGAATACATGACTGTGAAGAAGTTTTCACGGAGTGTTAACCTAAAAGAATGAGTTGTCACTGTGGAAGTTTGGTTACGTAGATCGTAAGAACCTTCCTGTGCGAATTGTATGTCCCTGTTCCCTGAGAATGATATTTTGTGAAGGACCTTAAAGAAGAATATTAGGTTTATAATAAGTCGCCTTGTCCAAAGTGGGTCAAGTTTTAGGATCATACACCGTGAGATGTAGTCTTTCTTACAATCATAGCCTAGGAGTTTTGAGGTAAAATATCGTTGGATACTTTCCATCCTTAGCTTATCACGTGTGCGAGTGCTGCTTATAATAAATGGACAGTATTCTAGTAGTGGTCTGACACATGTTTTGTACAAAATTAGCTTGGCTTCATTGTCGTGAAAGTTCCTGAGTATGCATCCTAAGAGCATCCTCGATTTTCTAGTCTGTGCTGCTACTTGCTCAGAGAATGTCAAGTCACTAGAGTACCTCAGGCCTAAGTCAACAACACTTCGGAGTCTTGTTAGGTTAGCAGATTGGAGCGTTAATTTCAGGTCAATTGAGGGTGCGCCAAAGCAGATCCAGCCACATTTGTTCAGATTGAATTGGAGATTCCATAGGGACGACCAAGCAGTCATTTTATCTAATTCCTTCTGCACTACATTCTCGAAGTTCCCTAAGTCATCACTTTGGAATGTATAAGCTACTTTTAGGTCATCCGCAAAGATGAATGGTTTCCCGTGCGTGAAGCAAGCGCATATGTCATTGATGTATAGCGTAAATAGGAGGGGTCCAATGACACTACCTTGTACTACACCAGAAGTGATAGGGCTAGGTTTGGAGGTTGCAGACCCGAGTTTAACTATTTGGGACCTATTGTTAAGGAATGATTTAAGCCAGCCTAATAATGGGTCACGTATTCCTAAGGAGTTCAGCTTATTTGTTAGCAGTAGATGGTCAACACGGTCAAATGCCTTAGAAATGTCAAAGTAGATGACAAGTACTAGTTGCCGTCTGTCACGACTGCTGGTTACGAAATTGAAGAAGTCTAGGTGACACGTTAAACATGATCTGGATTTCAGGAATCCATGTTGGTTCGGACTTATAATATTGCGGCTAAGCATATGTTTGATTAAGTTATCTTTGACTAGTCTCTCCATAATTCTAGACGCTATAGGTGTGATATTGATCGGCCGGTAGTTACTTACTTCAGTTTTCGAGCCAGATTTGTGTTTAGGCATAATGAATGTAGTCTTCCATATGTCAGGGTAAGTTTGAGTTTCTAGGGACATTGTGAATATTTTAAGCAGCAGTAGAGGAATGTCAGGGCCACCGTGTTTATAGAAGTAAGATGATATACCATCGGTACCGAAACCTTTTGAACTTTTGAGGGTTCTTATAGTTTGGTTAATATTAGCATAAGTGAATTTTACAGTACTAATTTGGTTTGGTGTGAGTGGAGATGGTGTTTGTGCCATATTATTAATAGGGTGTATATCGAGTAGCTGGACTGAGGGCTTAATGTAGTTACCTGCAAACGTTTTGTTGAATAGTTCACATATGTCTGCAGAGTTAGTGCATAGCCTACCTTTGTCTATGAGGAGAGAAATGCTGTGGTTTTTGCGATTCATTCGCTTCCTTAAGATTTCTGTGAGTGCACACACTCCAGCAGGACTGGCTACTGCGATGCGTTCTTCGTTTCTCATACGGAAGTCTCGAGCTTGTGAGATGGAGCTAAGGGTGTTAAGTATTAGACCTAGAGTGCCAAAGTCATGGTGTTTGAAGTAACTTGTTGAGAGTCTCTTCAGTTTCGTACGATCCTTTGGTTTTATGAATGACTTTCTGTGTTGGGAAACCTTTAGTGTTTGGAGTGGAATGACAGCATCTAAGCATGTGTTAGTGTTATGGTAGAAGATGGTTAGGGCTCTCGAGAGGTCATCAGTAGTGAAGTATTCATCCCATTCGGAGGATCTTAGCATTGATTCTACCAAGGCCCAGTTTGCCTTACTATAGTTCCTATATATTACTTGTTGTGAAGTGGAGGTATGAGCTGCATTGCTACTCAGCGGAATTGGCAGTGCACACATCACTGTTTTGTGGTCGCTCCCTGGAAACTCAGAACCTACTAGCGTTGAAAGGGGGCTTATATTGTGGCAGAAGATTAAGTCTAGTACGTTGTTACCTCTTGTGGGAGTGGTGACAGTTTGTTTCCAGCCAAGTATATCCAGTGTGCCTAAGAACTTATCAAATTTAGTTGGGCCTGTGGGTATATCCCAGTTGATTTCAGGTAAGTTAAAGTCCCCACATAGGATCTTATGGTCGTATTGTAAGTCGGATAAATGCTCCAGAGTATTAATAAGTTGGGTCTCGTAATTACTAAAGGTGCCAGGTGCTCTGTAGGTGCATCCAATTAATGCTGTTACGTTATTTAAGTGTACATTAACCCATAGGGTCTCAGGCATGTTAAGTGTACTACTTTCTAGCTGTGATACAGTAAGTGCATTCAGAAAGTACATGAGACAACCCCCTCCCTTACCACCTTCCCTGTCACACCGAAAGTGTGTGTAGTTATCTAAGCTTATTTCTTCATCCAAGATGTTCGAATGACACCAAGATTCAGTGATGACAATTACAGGGGGTTTGTATATTACTGTGAGTGCTCTGAGCATCGGCAATTTATTTAGAACAGATCTAGCATTTATGAGGATTACGTAAAGATGAGAGTTGAAGTAGCATTTGAAGTATTTAAGTTCGTTAGTCAACCCCGAATATGGTTCAGCACACAGTAGTTCTGCTTGACATGATGATCCTATGTTAAGAGGAGTTCCAGCATCATGCTCACCTATGTCTATCGAGTTGTTGTGTGCTGTTTTCGGTGGAGAATTAGGAGTTGGAGTACTGGATTTGCTATAGACCAAGGAATTTTTATTTTTAGTTAGGTTACAGAAGTGGGTAGGGTTCTTTATTTGACCTATATTTGTGCAGGTGTCAAGTGTGCCTAATGGATACGTGTGCACTAGACCGTTCCTGTTTTCATGCAAGGAGGGAGCCAGCTCTAGTGGTTTAGGAGTGTCAACATCCCTACCAGCTGTTTTTTCAACGCTGACAGGGACGCGGGGGATAAAAAATGATTGGATCCTTTTGATGACCATGGCTTATTATTCCACCTATTGTTTGATGCTAGTTGTGTCCTTGTGTGGGTTTCATGTGTACTGCATTGTGGGTTAGTTCCCAGCAGACTTGTACCATATATCCGGTCAAAATTTGTTTGTGTGCCATACTCTGAAGACCCTAAGTTGTTGATATCCGAGTTCTGACTATTACCACTTGTACTATTGAGGGTGACATTGTTGTGACGTTGGATATCAGTGTGTACCATGGTGCGATTAAGCACGTTGTGGGTGCTAGTACTATTGACCGTGGGAAGTGTGGGTTTATTTAAGCTGCCACTGTTTTTGTTGGTATGATTTAGGGGCATATTTTCCTTACCTTTAGCAATGAAGTTATGGCTAGGAGATGACAAAGTGGAATTTCGGGGGTTTTGACTTTTTTTCTGGGGTTATTTAATGGCATTTTAGATTCTGCGGTGATGGGTGGTGTGGTTCTGTTATTTATTTGCTTACAGTGTAGTGGCCTTTCAGCTGGTGTTGCACTCTGATGGGATATTTCTGTGTGTTTTGAGAGGGGTGATGCGGTGGGGTCTACTGTATCTTTCACAGGGTTGGGAATAATGGCTGCTTGCAAAGTCCTATTACCTGTTTCACAATTAGTCTTAGTGAGATAGTTGTGTGCGCGCCTCTCTATGACTGTTTTGTCCACCCCGACCTTTATATGTTTGTAGTTTTTGGCTTGCGATAGGGTGTGTTGGGAGTGGATGAATTTTCTTGTCTCTGCCGGTGTTTCGAACTGAAAACGAATAGGACAACACTTTTCATGTTGACTCTTCTTCAGCCTATAGCACTTAGTCTTGGAGTTAGGCATTTTCGCTTCACTAAGTAAGATGCGCTGTACCTTTTTTAGTGCCTCATTGTCCGGAACGTTGTAGACAATAGCACTCAGTTTTGCGTCGAGTCGTTTTGTTACTTCTGTGGTAACAAAATTGATGAGGTTATCTACCCTAGTTACGGATTCTGTGTCAAGCTTGTTAAGATTTACAGTTTTCATGAGGATAGTTAGAGGTGTCAATTCACAGACCTGCGATCTGATATCGCTGATCTGATCTGATAGTTTGGATATCTCGGTATCGGTTTCGATGTTTCCAGCATTTACTGACTTACTGTTTTTTATTTCCCTTAACTCAGCCTTAAGTTCACCTATAGACAACTTTAGAAGTTCTATTTCTGAAGATAGTGCTGAAAAAGAGCTTGATGGCTGGAGTTTTTCGATAAGCACATAAGGTGAAGTGAGGGGTTCTGTATGAGCAGAGGGTACTGAATTTTTAGGAGTAGTGCTAACACTAGCTGTCAGTACAGTTTTATCCTCAGTTCCAGCTCGACGCTTACGGCTTACAAGTGAGTTGTGTGACTCATTATAGCCGTTTGTAGGGGGTGTGTTGCTTGATGTAGCTATCAAGGACGTTATATTAGACACCAGTTTTACAGGGGAATGGGTTCGTCGCTTTTTACTTTGATTAACCATAACTATTAGAAATGAAAGTTAATGGTTGCAAGTATGGAAGTGGTATAGTACTTGTGCAAGTATTACAACAAGATAAATTTTATGTAACGAATCACGTAAAAATGTAACGCAAACGTTGAACGTACCGCGATACAGAGTGTTCACTTGAAGTCCTATCTTCGATGCTTCTTCTGCCAACTTGTTGCTTTCCACTTGCATATCTTCCAGTTTGTGGGAAATCAGACATATGCCATTGGCGAAGTCCAGATCCGCCAGGTTTTTCGTGAGGGTCCATTTTATGCTTGTTTCCTCATTACCCGCTGTTTGTCGTATTATCCAATCTACAGCAATCAGGAAGATCATAGGCGATGCTACGCAGCCTTGTCTTAATCCTGTCTTTACTTCGAAGGATTCCATAAGTTTCCTGTTGTGGATTACTTGGCATGCAGCATTGTCGTACAACTGTTGGATGAGATGTATAATTGTTGATGTCACCCCGTAGTAGCGAAATAGTTGCCAAATGACCTCCCGACCGACGCTGTCGAAGGCCTTTTCAAAGTAGATGAAGTTGAGATAGAGAGGTGACTGCCATTCCAAGCTTTGTTCAATGATGATCCATAGAGTGGCGATTTGATCAATACATGATTTGTTTCTCGTGAATCCAGCTTGTTCTGGTCGAAGTTTTTCATCAAACGGTTGTTTGATTCTCTCCAGGATGATGCTTGGGATGGATGGGTGCATAATTCCTCGTCAGTTCTTGTATTGACTTAAGTCTCCTTTCTTTGGAAGTTTGAGTAAGTATCTTTTCTTCCAGCCCTCGGGTACTTTGTCCTCTTTCCACATCTTCTCTATCAATGGCGTCATCAAGTCCGCTGTTGTCTCTGGGTCTATTTTCAATGCTTCTGCTGGACTTTGGATTGCTGGATTTGGGTTTGATCAAACAAACGTGATTGATCGTTCAATCTTCAGCCGCATCGACAACAGGGTCACAACGGTTACACGCGCAATATTAACCCGAAGCTTAGCAACTATGGTCCTGAGTCACAAAACATACTTCTTCGATATCTACTCGTCCAATCATCTCAACAAGAAAAAGAAGACCACCAGTTCGAGGGAAATTTATTTGAAGCATTTTAATCATCAACATTCCGTAATTATAGCAATCCAGAAGTTACAAACATCCAGAAAGTAAGATTTCAATTATTTGAACTGGAACAAGCAATTTGTATTCAGTCGGCGTTTTCACTTCGAATAGTCCAGCAACCCGTCGCCAATTATAGACCACTATCCAAATCGTTATACACACTAATTCGTACTTTATTTAGGAGTAGCTGTCAATGTAGTTGACGATTGAAAGATCAATTAATGGTTGTGTGCTCAAAACCAACTTCCCCAATTTTCGAGGAGGCATCAATCAGCCAGTCATCGTCTCATCGGTCGCTGTTCAGAAAGAAGTCAGACCAAAACTGTCAGAAGTAATATTGTGATTTATTGTTGTAATATTTGTTCACAGACCTTAGTTAGAGCTTAATTTTAAAGTCGGATATATGCTGGTGTCACAATAAAAAATTCTCGAGTAGCCAATTGGTGTTTTGGTTTTGCATCGGTTAGTACTAAGAGTTTCTGAAAATCTTCGAGGGACAGCGTGAGTCCCAGCGTAGCAAGAGCTGGGCATTGACGGTTTACGAGACGCGGCTGACAGTTTCTGACAGTGAAGTCAGTTTCTCACGGTAGAAACAGATTCTGGTGGATTCAGACAGTTGGTGAAAGTTTGGATAGTCACCGTTCATCTTTCCTGGTGCCGGTCAAGTCCTCTTTGAACAAGCAATATCTGGAACATTTTTGGAATTTGCTCAAGTTCAACAATGCCTGGGTCAAAGAAGGGACAGAGTGTCTTGGATACAAACAGGAAAGTAAGTCATGGTGACTTGTCTGTTAATTGTAACGATGTGTCTGATGTTAAGCATGACATGGTAGATGCTACTGTTTCGCCGTTCAGGGATAATAGGAACATCAAACTCCCTAAATTTGAACCACGGTGTTTCGATGGAAACCCGGCTGATTATTCACAATTCGTAAAGGAGTCTGAGATCATGCTGAGTAGTTTTTTATTAAGTGATGAATTGAAATTGATGTATTTGATGAGGTATTGCACTGGAGATGCTTCAAGAGCTACACAGTGCTGTAAGTTTATGAAGGCAAAAGGGGGCTACTACGAGGCTATGAGCCTACTGCGTCAAAGGTTTGGAAGACCCTCGATGATTGTAGGGAAATTATTCGAGGCTGTTGAGGGTAATAGTGATCAATTACAGGATGACTCCCAGGCACTCACTGAGTTTTTGGATAATTTACTGATTTACAAGAATGCATTGATTTCTATGAATTACATGAGTGATCTCAACTCGAGTTTTATCCTAGAAGTAATAGCAAGACGCCTACCCACTCGACTGCAAAGGAAGTGGGTGAAGATAAGCTCCCGTATGGAGGATGAAGGTATCTAGCCGAAGTTCGATGACATTGTGAAACTGGTAAAAGATAGCGTCAATCTATCTATGAGCAAGTTTGCCAGTCTATTGAATCCCGCCCCTAGAATGCAGCAGTCTGAGGGTAAAACGCAATCATTGATGACGAATAGGCCTCAGAGAGGTGCATATCGATAAGGCTCTATGATGTCTAGCAATGCATATAAACTTAGTGAGTGTAACAGCTTCCGTGGTACATCCTCAACAGATAAGATACAAGCTGCAAGACAAACACGGATGTGTTGTACACGTTTGCAAGAGGTGCATACAAAGGTGAACTGTGAACCAATGAGCAAGTTCAATGATAAGCTAAATGTAAACTCCAGGCCTTACTCCGAATTGTGTGACGATAACTGTGCGGTGAAGAAGTCTGTAGTTACAACTGGTAAGCCATTGTTGAATAGAGTGCAGTTCTGACTCCACAAGTTTACAAGGTATTACTAGTCAGAGTGAAGGTATGAAATCTTTAGGGATTTGTGAGGAGGAACCAAAATTGTCTACTTCTGTTATTACACAGTTTGCAAATGATGAGATTGACGGTAAAGAGAATATTTGTGATAATGAACACGATAGTGCAAATTTGTCTTGGGTTGATCATTATGAGATGAGGGATATGCTTAATACTGCTAAGTTTAACAAAGGTTCTGTACAACGACAACGTGAAGTAGAATGGAACGCAGATGCAGTTGCAGAAGTTATGGATAATTGTAAGACAGTCAGTGTAATTGGTCAGCGCGTAGCCCACCTATCGTCAGATGATAGTGCTAAACCTGAGCTAAAATTAAAAGACGGCAGTGGTAGTAATCTTGCAGTTAGAGAATTTTCTGAATGCCGAACCACAACAGCTTCCGATCCACCGCTAAGTTCATCAACTGGTATCAATCAGTCGTCGTTGGTGTTGTCATCCACAATGAGGAGGACGTCCATCAACTCAAGTAACTTGTGCAATGGCTTTGATAGTTATGGTGAACTTGAAAAGACGAAAGATATTGGTCAGTTTAGTGAGGATAAGCCAAGTGTGTACGAGAGGGTAATTGTTAAATTGACTTGCATGAGTAAAGGCATTTCTAGTTTCAAATTACTATTTGAAAATTATTATCTTTGCTGTAAATTACTCTGTTTCTACCCTTGGTTGATCAGATATGTAGTGTGTCAGTTAGTAATATATATATTCTACGATACAATGATATGAGCGTGTTGCCGTTCAGATTTGAGGATATAGCTGATAGAAGGAAGTAAGCAAATGAACTCTGCAACGATTATCCAACCTGGAGCGTCAATCTGAGAAGGGTTGTAGGCGTACTGCTGTAAGTCCTACAATTCTTCAAAGGGTAGCGCATCAATGAGAAGTCCAATGTGCTTGGTGTGTGATTTTGTACATATGTTCATATTGTATATACTGAGTTGATATCATCTGTCATCTAGCTGTTGGTAATTCTGTTTATGACCGGACGACTTCCACTTGGATCATCAACCTGAGAAGGAATGTAGGCGTACTGCTGTAAGTCCTACAGTTCTTCAAGGGTAGTTTGTCGTGCCAGAATCCACAACATTTGATGTGTTGATTGTACATATGTTTGTGTTAAATAATTGTGTGAGTTCCAATTATTGTAATTGTTGGTTGATCTTTTTTGTGTCCGGACATTCCACAAATTACAATCGTCAACGTGAGAAGGGTTGTAGGCGTACTGGTGTAAGTCCTGCGATTCT
The DNA here is from genome assembly GCA_944472135.2 of Trichobilharzia regenti. NCBI lineage: Eukaryota > Metazoa > Platyhelminthes > Trematoda > Strigeidida > Schistosomatidae > Trichobilharzia > Trichobilharzia regenti. The sequence goes on from CALYDD020000553.1 coordinate 17,781, forward strand.
TCAAAGGAATTCCATCAAGACATGATCGGCGAGGTTATTTGTACTGTTTGCATATACGTGTGGTGTGTCATATCAATTGGTGTTTTTTGGATTCATTGTGTTTACTCGTTTTCGTACCTTGTTGTTATTACATAATTTTGTTAAAATTTTCGTCGTGATTACTTCTGAAGTTGTTTCGAGTCTTCCTTATCCGTGAATGAATTGATTGATGTTAGAGACAGCAGATGGGTCGTACATGCCGGGGAGGCTATTGCTGAGAATGAAATGCACACGGAGATAATTGTTAGTTGCGGTCCCACACACCGGGGAGCAAACGTGTGGACGGCTGGGGCTTGCATACGTCACCATTACTAGAACTGAGGTAGAATGAGCGACAAGCGATCGCAATGGTAATTGATGGTGAATAGATAGGTGGATGTGCGTGGAGTATCATGAGGTGGTGCTATGGTCACGTTGCATTCTGCAAGAGTCATTCTAGCAAGTGGCGATTGTGTTGCAAGAGGATGTGTCAAGAGGATGCCTTTAACTGGAAGGCGCAAGTCGTCATTGAAGTGTGAGGTTGTGCTGTGAGTGTGCTTGTGGTGTGTTGGCTTTTCAGTTTGTTTTCCATTTCAGCTCTGTCCGTGTGACCCAGGTTCTCGCAATGGCATCCAAGTCAACATGTATTGGTTGTGATGGAAAAAAAGGATGGATCCCTTTATTTGGCGGGGAGTGTCAATGTAGTTAAAGATTGAACGATCAATTCCTGGTTGTTTGCTCAAACCCTACTGTCAGTCACGTCTCGTAAACCGTTAATGCCCAGCTCTTGCTACGCTCAGGCTAACGCTGTTCCTTGAAGTTTCTCAGAAACGCTTAGTAATAACGGACGAAAACACCAAAACACCAATTGGTGACTAGAGGATTCTTCATTGTTACACCATCATATAAACACTGTTATAGCTAAGGTCTGTGAACAAATATTACAACAATAAATCACAATATTACTTCTGACAGTTTTGGTCTGACTTCTTTCTGAACAGCGACCGATGAGACGATGACTGGCTGATTGATTCCTCCTCGAAAATTGGGGAAGTTGGTGTGTGCATTTCATTCTCAGCAATAGCCTCCCCGGCATGTACGACCCATCTGCTGTCTCTAACATCAATCAATTCATTCACGGATAAGGAAGACTCGAAACAACTTCAGAAGTAATCACGACGAAAATTTTAACAAAATTATGTAATAACAACAAGGTACGAAAACGAGTAAACACAATGAATCCAAAAAACACCAATTGATATGACACACCACACGTATATGCAAACAGTACAAATAACCTCGCCGATCATGTCTTGATGGAATTCCTTTGAAGAATCGCAGGACTTACACCAGTACGCCTACAACCCTTCTCACGTTGACGATTGTAATTTGTGGAATGTCCGGACACAAAAAAGATCAACCAACAATTACAATAATTGGAACTCACACAATTATTTAACACAAACATATGTACAATCAACACATCAAATGTTGTGGATTCTGGCACGACAAACTACCCTTGAAGAACTGTAGGACTTACAGCAGTACGCCTACATTCCTTCTCAGGTTGATGATCCAAGTGGAAGTCGTCCGGTCATAAACAGAATTACCAACAGCTAGATGACAGATGATATCAACTCAGTATATACAATATGAACATATGTACAAAATCACACACCAAGCACATTGGACTTCTCATTGATGCGCTACCCTTTGAAGAATTGTAGGACTTACAGCAGTACGCCTACAACCCTTCTCAGATTGACGCTCTTGGCTGGAAAATCTTATAGTGTTTCACCTTCCGACTGTCGACTCCCAGCGCCTTCCAGTAGACAAAGTTTTCTAATATCTCTCAACAACATTCTAGAACTTGTTCTCACCTCAACCGTCCTCACCAATCCATCAGCACTACAGATTAACCTTACCACCACTCCCAAAGCGAACTACCTGTGGCACATTTATCTGCTACTAATACTATGTCACCAACCTTCAAATTCGGCACAATTTTTCCACTTGTCTCTGGTTTGCAGTGTTAGAACATACTCCTTTAACCATCTTTTCCAAAATATATCTTTCATGTGCCTGGCTTGTTTCCATCTTTTATTCGTAGGTATTCCTTCCCCGCTTGAGTCCTCTATGCCAGGGTTGCCTCTCAATAACAATAATTTGTTTGGGGTTAACGCATCAAAATCCTTGACGTCGTCCCTCACAAGTGATAATGGCCGGTCATTTAATATTCGTTCAGCTTTAGGAAAAAATGTCTCCAGCGTTTCGTCATTCAAACTCTGGGTTTTTAGTTATGGAGCTTAAAATACGCTTGATAATTCCTATAAGTCTTTCCCATAGCCCACCTCTATGGCTGGCATGTGGTGGGTTGAAGTGCCACTCGATGTTCCTTTTCAGTAACTCTTCCTGAACTCTCGTTTGGGGACCTTCGAAGTACTCCTTAAGCTCGGCGTGGCAGCCAACAAAATTAGTCCCACTGTCGCTGAACATCATCCTCGGTACACCCCGGCGATTTATAAATCTATGTAATGCTAGCACGAATGAATCAGTGGTTAGCGAATGAACCATCTCAATATGCACAGCTCTCATTTTCAAACAGGTGAATAAACAGCCATATCTTTTACATAGGGTTCTGCCTCTCTTCACTACAAAAGGTCCGAACAAATCCACCCGAACGTACTCAAATGGATAATTCCCTTTAGAAGCTTGCCACGCTGGGAGTGGTGCCATCATCTGCTGTACTGGACGAGCATTTCGGAGTTTACATTCCATGCACTTATCAATGATTTTACGGACAGCGGTACCTCCCTTCACTATCCAGAACTTACATCGAATACTTGATAGTACTCGCGAAGTACCCAAATGACCTTCAAGAACATGGTAGTGTCTTATAATGAGATCAGTGACTGGATGATAGCAAGGTAATAAAGCCAGATGACGGGTCTCATATGACGTCTCTAACATTTGTAGACGTCCACCAACTCAAGCGATCCCTTCGGAAACTATCGGAGATAATCTATCTAACCGCACCTTGAAATCTGCGAAATCAGGACTATCATCCTTGGCAATCTCACCCCACGCTTCCCACTGAGCAGCCCTCAAAATCGCTAACTCTGCATTTCTGATATCTTCGACTCTCAAAGGCCCCACATTCACATTATCGCATCCCGCAAGATGCATGACCTTTAAATACGTAACATATCGTGTCAACCAAGCAACAGCTTTCAGTAATTTGTGCCAACAATAATATTTAAAAAGTGGATGTAAACTTGAATTTAAAACAATTAGTCCCTTTTATAAATTTTGATAGCGTTATTAGAAGACGGAGACTGTCTGAAAAATGTGATGTATTAGCGCTATACATTTCGAACAATCTGATCACACATTTACTTGTCATGTCAATATATATAGAAAGGTTAAATTAAACAAAGTGAGAGAAAACGGAATTAAGAATAATTAACACAAACGTTTGGTAATCCAATCAAATAAGGATTACCAAGGTAGGTTAAGAGTAATGACAAACTGTTTTTGAATACACAAGGGGGGCTTAAGTCTATGAATAGCTATAGCCTCAGCGTATTTCAATAAACGCCCTTGACCGTTTTTATAGATGACCTTAAAGGCTGAGTTAACATCAATCTTATGGTTCATCTCGATTAGATGTTTAGCTATAGACGAATTTGGTAGTCTGCCACCTGCATCTATTAGCTTGTCACAGTTCATCTGTTTTTCTAACCATTTTGGGATATGCTCTCCCACCCTCACGTGCAACGCGCGATTACTCCTCCCTATGTATGTATGTCCACACACACACGAAAATTGGTAAATTGTATGGGATGTGATATAATCACTTGTGCACTTTTGGGGTTTACAGTGAAGCATATTTTTGGCTTTTTCCACAATTACAAGCTGGGCAGCATAGTAGGTCCTACGGATGATTGAATTCAACCTTTGTCTCACAATCCTACTATTTATTTCCCCATTATATGGTAATTTGATAAAAACCTTTTTCTTAGGGACGGTATGGATTGTAGGTTTAGAGGCTAGTTGACTTCTACACCTGTTTAAAAATTTCAAAGGATATCCGTTTTCAACAAGAGTATCCATTAATATTTCGTTTTCTCTGTCCATAACATCAGCCGTGCAAATACGCTGAATCCTCTTGAATAGGCACTTCACCAATCCCCTCTTATACTGTAATGGACAGAAGCTGTGAAAGTTAAGGTATTGCCCTGTCCAAGTGGGCTTTCTGTAGATAGACCGTCTTATTGAGCCATCATCTCTTCGACTCAGAAGTATGTCTAAAAATGCTAGCTGGTTGCGACTTTCTTCCTCACATGTAAGACTAATATGATTTTGTACAGAGTTAAGTCTGTCTAATAGGCGACTCGCATCTTCATGATCGTCACATATCAAAATGATATCATCTACATATCTCCTATAAAAGGGCAATTTCGAAATTAAATCAAGGGATAAGTTTTCAACATAAGACATATACACATCCGCTAACAAAGGTCCTAATGGACTCCCCATAGCAACGCCATCCACTTGTCGAAAATGTTCGCCTTCAAACGTGAAATGGACGTTGTCAGTACATAATAATAATAAATCTTTCAAATAAGTTAAAGGGAAAGGGAATGAAAAACAACTAGAAGAAATATAGTCACAAAGAATATCAACAGTCTTAATCAATGGTACATTAGTAAACAAAGAATTAACATCAAATGAATACATTTTCCTATCTTTTATGTTCATATCTACGAGACAGTCAACAAGTTCAAATGTATCTTTCAAAGTAAACTTACATAATTCATTCCGTACTGGGCTTAAAATATCAGCTAACTTGGGGTAATCCAACTCTTTACACACAGTTGTGAATAACTGCGCAGCTAGTAAGGCTGCAGTAAGTTCTAATCTCGGAATCGAAACCGTCTTTAGAGGTGCAACTCTAGATTTACCCATCACTAGGCGAACATCTATATCACTCCTTAAGGTGGTTCTGATGTATATGGCTGCACCAAATCCAACCTCAGAGACATCAGAAAAAACATGGAAGTCAATTATATCATGATTTCTCGATGGCTTAAGTGGACCTGAGACGGAATGTAGATTCAGCATTCTTAAACTGTTAACCCACCCTTTCCACTCTTCTCTCTGCCTCTCACTCAATGGTTCATCCCACTGTAACCTTTTCCTTCATGTCTCTTGAATTACCTCCTAGCCGGAAGTAGATAAGGTGCTACTAATCCAAGTGGATCAAACACGGACGACAACACGGAGAGCACACCTCTCCGAGTAACTGACTTATCAATATCACCTACACTAAATCCAAAGGTATCAGAGTTCACATCCCATCGCATACCTAATGTGCGTTCAACTGGTAGAGTATCAACAGACAAATCTCGTACAGTAGGTGCTGTCTTCTGAATCGATATGCTTCAAAACGTCTAGGCTGTTCGAGACCCACTTAGTTAAACGAAAGCCAGCCTTAGCTAACACTTCAGTAATGCTTGTTGCAAATCTAACTGCAGACTTATCATCATCGAAGGAGGCTAAACAATCATCCACGTAGAAGCAAAAATCTATGACGTCCAGCAAATCATTAGAACCAAATGTGGACACTGCTTTTCGTAGAGCAAAATTAGCACAAAACGGGGAGGACGTGGCACCAAATGGATGCACTGTCGTCCTATATTCTGACACCTTACCACAAGGACCGTCATCAAACCACAAAAACCTCAAGTGATCTCTGTCACTCTCTGGCACCTTCACCTGTAGGAACATTTCCTCAATATCTGCCGCGACAGCAACTGTAAACTTTCTGAATCTCAATAGCAGTCCCACTAATGAGCTCACGCAATCTGGGCCACTATACAGATTATCATTTAAAGAGACTCCTTCGTGTTTCGCAGAACAATCAAACACCACACGGAGTTCACCTGGCTTCCTCGGGTTAAAGACGGGATGATGGGGCAAATACCACTTCCCTGACTCACTCTGATCAACTAGTCTTTCAACGTAACCCTTCATTATATGTTTATCGACGACATCCTTATATTTGGACCAGAGTTCTGCATCTGACGGAAATTTCTTCTGTAAACCCATTAGTCTCTTAAGAGCAACTTTCCTATTACAAACCAACTGTCTATCTTTGAATCTCCATGGTAGGCCAACGCTGAAACGCCCGTTTTCGTATTTACAAGACTCCTCGGCTATTTTAACTGCTTTTAAGTCTTCTACAGAACGACCCGTCTCAGGGACACCACAGTCACAAAACTCCTTGTCATACATATTTTTAATCATAGTTTCTAGTTTATCCCATCGTTTGCAACTAATGATGATATGTGGACTATGGGTATAGGTCCTCTCACTGTCCATCCCAGGGGTGTTTTCGTCGCGAACAGATCATCTCTACCTCCGAATCTCTCTTCTAATACCTTGTGAGCTTCTGGCACACTACATCCAATGAGTACTCTCACTCTTCCATCTTGCTGTGTGTCACACAGATATGGCTTATTGACAACCGTTTCACGACTAGGTACTATAGCTTCGCCAAGTTTCATACTGGATGTAGTGTAAGCAGTATCCACTTCCACGGTTTCCCCAGTAGCCAAGGATTCTAACTGAAATGACACTCGTTCACATACTACTGTTTTCGCAAAATTGAAAGTATTTATAACCAAGGGTTGCTTTGGGCCTTTAATACCCAAGCAACCAGCCAGTTTAGCATCTATCAATGTAACGTCTGAACCATTATCCAACAATGCGAAGATTTCGGTCCTTTCACCTTAACTGGTAATACCCCTAAGAAAACTTGTCGGGTGTCAAGGGGTCTAGAGATACTATTACAATTAACCGAATTCCCAGGTTCGTTCACTGTCCTCAGAAGTGGGTGCATATCCGATAAACCACTACTTCCCTTGTTTGTCTCCTTACAATTCCACTTTGTATGCCCAATCTTTAAACAACTGAAACACAGCCGCTTCTGCTTTGCCATTCTACGGGTGACATAGCGATAAAGCAATTACAATCACTCAATTGATGCATGATATGGCAAACAATAAACTCATCCTTTCTCGTTGTGTCTTGAGACTTCACCACAAATGCCTTCCTTATATTCACTGGTTCCTGAGGTTCTACCTTAGAATGCAAAATGCTGGCGAATTCGCCCATCACCTGGTTGACACTGTCCTTCACCAGTCTCAGAATATCAAACCTTGGCTCGATACCCTCATCCTCCATACGGGAGCCTATCTTCACCCACTTCCTTTGCAGTCGAGTAGGCAGGCGTCTCGCTATTAGCTCTGGGACTGAGCTCGAGTTGAGCTCACTCATGTAATTCATAGAAATCAAGGTATTCTTATAAGTCATAAGATCATCTAAAAACTCAGTAAGTGCCTTGGAGTCATCTTGAAGTTGACTGCCGTTACCTTTGACAGCTTCGTATACGTTCCTTACAATCATTGAAGGTCTTCCAGACCTTTGACGTAATATGCTCATAGCCTCAGCGTATCCCTCATTAGGGGGCATGAGCTTACAGCACTGTATAGCTCTTGAAGCATCTCCAGTGCAATACCTCATCAAATACATCAATTTCAATTCATCACTTAATAAAAAACTACTCAGCATGATCTCAGACTCCTTTACGAATTGTGAATAATCAGCCGGGTTTCCATCGAAACACCGTGGTTCAAATTTAGGGAGTTTGATGTTCCTATTATCCCTGAACGGCGAAACAGTAGCATCTACCATGTCATGCTTAACATCAGACACATCGTTACAATTAACAGACAAGTCACCATGACTTACTTTCCTGTTTGTATCCAAGACACTCTGTCCCTTCTTTGACCCAGGCATTGTTGAACTTGAGCAAATTCCAAAAATGTTCCAGATATTGCTTGTTCAAAGAGGACTTGACCGGCACCAGGAAAGATGAACGGTGACTATCCAAACTTTCACCAACTGTCTGAATCCACCAGAATCTGTTTCTACCGTGAGAAACTGACTTCACTGTCAGAAACTGTCAGCCGCGTCTCGTAAACCGTCAATGCCCAGCTCTTGCTACGCTGGGACTCACGCTGTTCCTTGAAGTTTCTCAGAAACGCTTAGTAATAACGGACGCAAAACCAAAAACACCGATTGGCTACTCGAGAATTCTTTATTGTACACCAGCATATATCCGACTTTAAAATTAAGCTCTAACTGAGGTCTATGAACAAATATTACAACAATAAATCACAATATTACTTCTGACGGTTTTCTCCTGACTTCTTTCTGAACAGCGACCGATGAGACGATGACTGGCTGATTGATTCCTCCTCGAAAATTGGGGAAGTTGGTTTTTAGCAAACAACCAGGAATTGATCGTTCAATCTTCAACTACATTGACACCTACTTCGCTATATTTTCGCGGAGACATAGATACACCAGTCATCGTCTCATCGGTCGCTGTTCGGAAAGAAGTCAGACCAAAACTGTCAGAAGTAATATTGTGATTTATTGTTGTAATATTTGTTCATAGATTTTAGTTAGAGCTTAATTTTAAAGTCGGATATATGCTGGTGTTAAAGAATTCTCGAGTAGCCAATCGATGTTTTTGGTTTTGCGTCCGTTATTACTAAGCGTTTTTGAGAAACTTCAAGGAACAGCGTGAGTCCCAGCGTAGCAAGAGCTGGGCATTGACGGTTTACGAGACGTGGCTGACAGTAGCTTTATTACATATCATCGCTATGACGCTGTTTGCTATGTTGCTATGGGTTTCAAGTGGCCTTGGTTTTCGGGGAAGATTTAGTTGATGTAATATTGCGATTTCATAGACATAACTTAGGCTCATATGTGAAAGGAAGTTATAATCCTGGGACAAGGGCGAGTTGTTTAGAAATTAGCCAATCCGAGGAATACAGGGAGAATCGTGTTTTAAAAGGGGGGAAAACTGGAACATTCCTTCGAGAGAAAAAGGGTGAAAACTGGTCTATAGTAAGATCTAATCCTTTTTCCCAGACGCCACACATTGTCCCATTTTTTGTCACATTTCCCCCTCTAGTTGAACGTCATGATTTTTCCTTGTTCATCAGAATTTCCCCTCTTTATCGCTTATTTTCCGTTTAACCAGCAGAATTTCCCCCTTTTACTCGTATATTTTTCCTTATTTTCTTTGCGTCAAAAACTCAAAACTTGGAATTCAAATAAAGGTTCGTTACGAAAGTAAATATATTTCATTTTTTATTGGTTAAAGGAGTAAGAGTTAGCAACAATTCGGCAAATTAATTCTTTAGGATTAATGAACAGTTAGAGTTGCGAATGATACACACAAGGGGAATGATTGTCCTTTAATATGAAATCTGAATGCGGCTTTACAGCGGCCCCCCCCCTCATCAAGTAGATCCATTGGACTACCGTGAAAAGGAAGAAAAATTAGTAGGTTAGTAATCAATCGTTACACTCGTACGTCGGTGGCACAGTGGTTAGGACTCTCGCCGACCATGCACATGGTCCGAGGTTCGATCCCCTTCCGACGCAAACCTGATATCTACGGTCGGCCTGCAAAATTCGGGTCACCGATATCCATGCTGAAAATTCCATACTTGTACTTAAAATGCGGTGTGGTATCAAGCTATAATCAAAATAAATAAATAATAATGATACATTAAACGTGTTTATTCAGATTTAAAAATTTAGTTGATTATTGAGTAGAAATCAAATTATTTGTCTACATTATAGAAATACTCACACTTAAAGACCCTAAGTGTGAGTATTTTTGGACGTTGAATCTTCCAATGAACATACAATAACAACTGAGTCATTATAGACAACCCATGAACTGTTGAACCAACTGTCTACCTTAACACGTAGTTCGTATAATTACCAGCAGTAGTTATGATAACGTTGACTATTACACGCTACTGGCAGTTGCATTATAGATTTTTACAGCATTCACTTACAGCACAGATCCCCTGGTCCCTTTTCTAAGCGTCAACAGCAACCTGTGAAAAATAAAACAGAATTTCGTTGGTTGACATTCATACAATGAAAGGGTTTGTAGTATAGTGACTTAAATTTAACAAAAACTGTTTACTTACTCTCTACCGGCTCCCCCTTTTTTCTACACGATCACATACGTCGTGGAAGTAGGTCTTTGCACTTTCTCTCAAAGTTTTCATAACTTCGTCCTCGGGCATTGTAGCAGAAGCGAACTAGCTGACAATGACGTCTGAAGAAATATTTAAATAAAGCAAGCTTACAGGTTATAACTTTAAGAAGTAGCATTTTGTGAGGGCTAACTTCTTTGCCGCTGTAAAGCGGCTTGACAGCTTAGGCTCTCAAACATAATTGAGCATTCGTCTCAACAAAGACTGCGGATTAAACGATAAATTGCTAACCAGTTTCGTGGTCTGAACGTAATCGAAGTTTAATTGTAAACTTACGAATGAATCTCTGAATTTTGGGCTTTTCAGTGACGCTTTCAGTTGGCTAAACTCTTCTTCGGTTGCCAAGGGGAATTCCAATTTACCATTGTCAGTGGATGACTTCCCGGTTCCCAAGATGGTCACGTCGCTCGACTTATTTACTGAGACCAACTGCGCCGCCAGTTTACTAAAGGACTGCATTTTTCTTTTATGGGACTACACTTCTCCTGTAAGGGACTGTAACTTAGTAACCACTTTATCATTAAAATCAGTGTTTTCCTTACTGGACAGTAACCATTGATTAAAAAATAACATACGTAGTCTGCTGAATTGGCTGTGAGATTGGTGAAGACGTTGCCATTGGCATTTATGGACTGGAAGTGCTGGAGGAATAAGAATATTAAATAAATGCGCTACCTGGCTGCCGGTGCCATCACAGCTTCCATGAAATTGGTGTTAGGGTATTTCTTTTGATTACAGCTTGATCCCAAACCGCATTTTTAGTACAAGTATGGAATTTTCAGCATGGATATCGGTAGCCCAAATTTCGCAAGCCGACCACAGATATCAGGTTTGCGTCGGCAGGGGATCGAACCTCGGACCATATGCGTGGTCGGCGAGAGTCCTAACGACTGTGCCACCGACACACATTCTGTACCTCCACTGCTTCCATGTCAGCTGACTCATAAACGTACGAGGTGAAGTTCTTTGTCTCCACTCTGTATTCTATCATTAACCAATAAAAAGAATATACCTTGGACGTTTGGAAATTGTTAGGAGAAATGTCTCCTCGAGATTATCTGAAATGGACAGGATATTGTGCATCCGTTTTACAGTCGACAAAGTGCTCTTGACTTCTAGAAAAGAGCCTTATTACGGGAATATAGTTAATACCAAAACAGTTACCTTGCTCGGCTAACATCTGACAGGAAATTAAGAGCCGATCCGGTCTAGGTCTTATACATACTTCAACTTCAGATTCTGTTACATTGCTGTTGTAGCGGTAAATAATTCCCTAAAATTATTTACCATAAGAATAGATTATGTCTAAGAGAAGAATTACATCGTGAACATTGGATGCTGATCCTCAGAGTTTAAGTCTACTTGTTTAGCTGAAGGCTGCCCGTCAAGCATCCCCGCCATTTGGTACTCCGTCGTGTCACTTTCGTGCACGATAACTAGCCAGCTTAGCTTCCGCTTCAATCCGTGATTTGGTTCCTGAACATATCTCGTAGTTGGGACAATCGACTGTGGTCTTTTGCTTTGCCTTTGGTACACGAGAAACGAGTAATATGGAAGTTGTTGGTATAAGATTTTGCGTTAATATACTCTGTACAAGTCGCGAACGTCTATACCGTCAACTTCTAAACTGTGATTCACGCACATATAATCCGACAGCCTGCATTTTTTGGCGACTATGAAGAATTCTTTTGAACCCCGCTTCGTTAACACAGCGTAAGTCTTCTTTTTCGTTCTATAAGAAATAAGTAAATATGATATAAACAAAGTTTACAGTCTCATTAGTCTGCTTATCATTGAATACAGGAATGCCGACGGTTGACGCAATCAATCTAAACAGTTTCTGAAAAAGTATGAGGCAACGGCCCTGCTACTTCATGTTTGTCTTTACGAATACAGAAGCACTTACAACTAATATCTGACGGCAGAATTTCTAGCTGGTAGGGGCTAACTCTGGAGCATTTCCACATCCCAATGTGGGATGACTTAAATGGCTAGTTGAAGAAATCACAAGCATCTATATAAGGTCTGGATGTTAGTCCTTCCTTGTATATCTGCGTTATGAGACCATGTTTACCGAAGGCTATGATGAAGTTACCTGGCGAAGAGGAAGTGATAACTACACGTCTGGTGTTAGTTATTTACCTATCTACACCTATTAGACATAGATTTAGAACGTTATCGTGTAGTGCTCCTGATTTGCAGTCGTGAAAAACCTTTTCTGCAAATCTTTGTGCCGCCTGCTTAGCAATCGCATTGTTAGAATGTATAGAACGCCTGATTGTTTGCATACAGAGTTTAAATGGGAACGCCGAAAAGGATTCTAAAGGTCCCATTTCATTGACGTCTTCCGCTAAGTGTTGCAGACAATAAATATTATAAACCAGGTGCTCCCTGCCAAAAATCACTTCAAACTCATTGAAGAAGTTGATTAACTCATCTCTGCAACCTTCCAATTAATTCCCATAAAACTTTTTGTTAGACTGTCTTTGGAAGTTGCAGTATATTCCGGGTGGCGTAGTGACCTTAGGTAAAACAGGTCCTAGGTAAAGGAGGAAGATGCGATATTCAATGGCTTTCCACCGACCAACTTCGGTGAGCCCCCTACACTTTCTTGGGAAGTCCCTGGGTGTCATTCCAGCACTAGCTGATATCTTCCCGTAAATGTTTTCAAGCATGAGCCGGTTTACGTGCATCTCCTTTTTTCAGCTAAGTCTTACAAGAGGCTTATAAGCTTCCTAACTACGCCTAAACAAACTAGGTGCATTGGGTCAAGATGGAAGCACCTAACCATATCAATGTGCAATTTCCCCAAAACACATTGTCCACGGTGGTGACTTGACTGCATCCTTTGATGGAAGCTGTCATCAGTCCGGATAGGAAAAAATCCATTTCCGAATGTTTTTCTTCAGTAAAGTTTTATTCCCGTAACTGTGCATTTGTCGCAACCTGCGCTGGCATGATCTACTATAAATTTCACGCCCGCTCTAGTCGGTGCATCACAGATGACGGCTGTCAAATGAACGTTGAAATGCTTGTTTAGTCTGGTAATGTGTATACCTTGACTTAATATATCCTTTAGCTCAGATAATAAGTCATTACATAACTCTTTATAGCTGCTCGGATTGACATATACACGTATCATGAATACACTACTGAGGAACGGTGCCGTAATTCTACCTAACAGGGGCCATAGCTGCTGGTTAGAAGACTTCGAGATGGACAATTCCCCATCAATCTCGTTGTAAGGACTTTCAACCACAGACATTTCCATGTAGAGCTGCAAAAATTTTTTGAGACCGATGTGGCGATACATTCCGTCTCCAAGTAGTCTTGACTCGCAAGAGCCACACATTCTCAGTACACTTCTAAGAGTTGTTGGTAGTTGGGGCAATTTCGCACGGAAGTACTCCAAGATTCTGTTACCGTCTGCTTGTGATATGTTCGTGGTAACGATGATACTGAGTAGCATACTTGTCATTTCATCACGTTCAGAAGACACATGTGGGCACATTTGTGAAGTACTAGCAGTTGGGGTTAGGCTGCTACAAGGTGGCGATGGCACTACCTCGGTTTCAATGGTCATGGTATCAGTGTTACCTAAAGACGGCTCGACTTCAACAGGGAGGACAGCATGTGTGACAGCCGAGATCTCGACCAGTGCTGGTTCATAGTTACGTTTATACCTTCTGTAAAATGTGGTGTAACGGCAGGTCAACCGTAGGTTACGCTGACGTAATCTTTTCAGGCTTAATGTAGGGTATTTAGTGTTAGACTAGGAGAAAAATTAAAAATGAGCCACAACGACCACTTACCTGCATCGTGAACATTTTAAAAGTGCGCGCACAATGTGTGGCTGTAAGCAAACTAAACAAAAATTAGTTGTGCTGCAATTAACATTGACCATAGATGTTTTCGTAAACTCCAATGATTTGTCAGTAAGCATGAACCCACATACGTGACTCATACGAGTCACATGAGTGACATTATTAGCAAATACCTTGACCCCTTATATTATCACAGTCAAAGTGACAATAACAAGTCACGGATAGATTTGTCAGTGTGACTGCAATGTGATGCTATTGGCCACTATTCTAACAGTATCTACATTAATATACATGTACAAATATATACATGTGTATGCATGTGGGTCTGTCTGTATTCGTGTATAACGGCAAACGCTTTATTCACCAGGAAAAAGCTAATACCGTTCTTACTTTTAAGTGTTAGAACTTTCTTCTATGTTCTGCTTGTAGAATGTTTTGAAAATATTCAACAGGAAACTGTCGATGTAATTACATTACGAAAAATGCACAAAAAATTGATGCGTTTTTCTGCAATTGAAGTAGTGGTTACGTAAATTCGACATAGAAATTTAACTACTTAAAATTTATCAGTAACGTCCCGTGTCAGCCAACTCTAATAAACTGTCAATGTCAAGCTCTTACTACACCGGACCTCAAGTTGTCCCTGGAAGACTTTTAGATACACTTTGTATTAACCAACGGGAACACCAGAACACTGATTGGCGACTCGAGAATCCTTTAATCTTACTATAACACGTAGACGACAATAGGGTTATTACACAAGATTTCTGATAATTTTCGATCTTCCACAGAACAGCGAACGATGAGACGATGACTGGCTGATTGATGCCTCCACGAAAAGTGGGAAAGTTGGGTTTGAGCAAACAACCACGAACTTATCTTTCAATCTTCAAGCACATTGACACCCTCCGCCAGAAAATGGGATCCATCCCTTTTTTCCATCACGACCAATACACGTTGACTTGGATGCCATTGCGAGAACCTGGGTCACACGTACGGAGCTGAAATGAAAAACAAACAGAAAAGCCAACACACCACAGACATACCCACAGCACAATCTCGCTCATCGACGACGACCTACACCTTCGAGTTAAAGGCATCCGCTCGACATCTTGCAACACAATCGCCACTTGCTAGAATGACTCTTGCAGAATGCAACGTGAACATAGCACAACCTCATGATACACTTCACACATCCTGTCAATGCAGTTGAAGTTTGAACGATCAATTAATGGTTGTTTGCTCAAAACTCACTTCCTCAATTTTCGCGGAGGCATCAATACGACAGTCATCGTCTCATCGGTCGCTGTTCAGAAAGAAGTCAGGGGAAAACCGTCAGAAGTGATATTGTGATTTATTGTTGTAATATTTGTTCACAGACCTTAGTCTGTAATGCCAGTATTGCAGGTTATATGTTGGCGTTAGAATAAAGAGTTCTTGAAACGCCAAACGGTGTTTTGGTTTTTCCGTCGGTTAGTACTAAGAGTTTCTGAAAATCTTCGAGGGACAGCGTGAGTCCCAGCGTAGCAAAAGCTGGGCATTGACGGTTTACGAGACGCGGCTGACAGTTTCTGACAGTGAAGTCAGTTTCTCACGGTAGAAACAGATTCTGGTGGATTCAGACAGTTGGTGAAAGTTTGGATAGTCACCGTTCATCTTTCCTGGTGCCGGTCAAGTC
Source organism: Trichobilharzia regenti (assembly GCA_944472135.2). NCBI lineage: Eukaryota > Metazoa > Platyhelminthes > Trematoda > Strigeidida > Schistosomatidae > Trichobilharzia > Trichobilharzia regenti. Next base: position 33,455 of record CALYDD020000553.1, read on the forward strand.
CTCTTTGAACAAGCAATATCTGGAACATTTTTGGAATTTGCTCAAGTTCAACAATGCCTGGGTCAAAGAAGGGACAGAGTGTCTTGGATACAAACAGGAAAGTAAGTCATGGTGACTTGTCTGTTAATTGTAACGATGTGTCTGATGTTAAGCATGACATGGTAGATGCTACTGTTTCGCCGTTCAGGGATAATAGGAACATCAAACTCCCTAAATTTGAACCACGGTGTTTCGATGGAAACCCGGCTGATTATTCACAATTCGTAAAGGAGTCTGAGATCATGCTGAGTAGTTTTTTATTAAGTGATGAATTGAAATTGATGTATTTGATGAGGTATTGCACTGGAGATGCTTCAAGAGCTATACAGTGCTGTAAGCTCATGCCCCCTAATGAGGGATACGCTGAGGCTATGAGCATATTACGTCAAAGGTCTGGAAGACCTTCAATGATTGTAAGGAACGTATACGAAGCTGTCAAAGGTAACGGCAGTCAACTTCAAGATGACTCCAAGGCACTTACTGAGTTTTTAGATGATCTTATGACTTATAAGAATACCTTGATTTCTATGAATTACATGAGTGAGCTCAACTCGAGCTCAGTCCCAGAGCTAATAGCGAGACGCCTGCCTACTCGACTGCAAAGGAAGTGGGTGAAGATAGGCTCCCGTATGGAGGATGAGGGTATCGAGCCAAGGTTTGATGATATCCTGAAGCTAGTAGAAGATTATGTCAATCAATCGATGAGCAAGTTTGCCAGTATATTGAATCTCACCCCTAGAATACAGGAGTCTGAGTGTAAAACGCAATCATTGATGACGAATAGGCCTCAGAGAGGTGGATATCGATAAGGCTCTATGATGTCTAGTAATGCATATAGACCTAGTTAGTGTGACAGGTTTCGTAGTACATCGTCAACAGATAAGTTGCAAGATGCAAGACAAACACGGTTGTATTGTACACGTTCGCAAGAGGTGCATACAAAGGTTAACTGTGAATCAGTGAGCAAGTTCAATGATAAGCTAAATGCAAACTCCAGGCCTTACTCCGAATTGTGTGACGATAACTGTGCGGTGAAGAAGTCTGTAGTTACAACTGGTAAGCCATTGTTGAATAGAGTGTCACAGAATAGAGTTGTTGCCTCAGAGTCCAGTACTGACCCTACAAGTTTACAAGGTATTACTAGTCAGAGTGAAGTTATAAAACCTTTTAGGATTTGTGAGGAGGAACCAGAATTGTCTACTTCTGTTATTAAAGAGTTTGAAAATGATGAGATTGACGGTAAAGAGAATATTTGTGATAATGAACACGATAGTGCAAATTTGTCTTGGGTTGATCATGATGAAATGGGGGGAATGCCTACTACTGCTAAATTGAATAAAAGTTCTGTAAAACTGCAGAGTGAAGTAGAAATTAATGCAGTTGCAGCAGGCATGCATACTTGTCAGACCGTCAGTTTAATTGATCAGCATGTAGCCCACCTATCGTCAGATGATAGTGCTAAACCTGAGCTAAAATTAAAAGACGGCAGTGGTAGTAATCTTGCAGTTAGAGAATTTTCTGAATGCCGAACCACAACAGCTTCCGATCCACCGCTAAGTTCATCAACTGGTATCAATCAGTCGTCGTTGGTGTTGTCATCCACAATGAGGAGGACGTCCATCAACTCAAGTAACTTGTGCAATGGCTTTGATAGTTATGGTGAACTTGAAAAGACGAAAGATATTGGTCAGTTTAGTGAGGATAAGCCAAGTGTGTACGAGAGGGTAATTGTTAAATTGACTTGCATGAGTAAAGGCATTTCTAGTTTCAAATTACTATTTGAAAATTATTATCTTTGCTGTAAATTACTCTGTTTCTACCCTTGGTTGATCAGATATGTAGTGTGTCAGTTAGTAATATATATATTCTACGATACAATGATATGAGCGTGTTGCCGTTCAGATTTGAGGATATAGCTGATAGAAGGAAGTAAGCAAATGAACTCTGCAACGATTATCCAACCTGGAGCGTCAATCTGAGAAGGGTTGTAGGCGTACTGCTGTAAGTCCTACAATTCTTCAAAGGGTAGCGCATCAATGAGAAGTCCAATGTGCTTGGTGTGTGATTTTGTACATATGTTCATATTGTATATACTGAGTTGATATCATCTGTCATCTAGCTGTTGGTAATTCTGTTTATGACCGGACGACTTCCACTTGGATCATCAACCTGAGAAGGAATGTAGGCGTACTGCTGTAAGTCCTACAGTTCTTCAAGGGTAGTTTGTCGTGCCAGAATCCACAACATTTGATGTGTTGATTGTACATATGTTTGTGTTAAATAATTGTGTGAGTTCCAATTATTGTAATTGTTGGTTGATCTTTTTTGTGTCCGGACATTCCACAAATTACAATCGTCAACGTGAGAAGGGTTGTAGGCGTACTGGTGTAAGTCCTGCGATTCTTCAAAGGAATTCCATCAAGACATGATCGGCGAGGTTATTTGTACTGTTTGCATATACGTGTGGTGTGTCATATCAATTGGTGTTTTTTGGATTCATTGAGTTTACTCGTTTTCGTACCTTGTTGTTATTACATAATTTTGTTAAAATTTTCGTCGTGATTACTTCTGAAGTTGTTTCGAGTCTTCCTTATCCGTGAATGAATTGATTGATGTTAGAGACAGCAGATGGGTCGTACATGCCGGGGAGGCTATTGCTGAGAATGAAATGCACACGGAGATAATTGTTAGTTGCGGTCCCACACACCGGGGAGCAAACGTGTGGACGGCTGGGGCTTGCATACGTCACCATTACTAGAACTGAGGTAGAATGAGCGACAAGCGATCGCAATGGTAATTGATGGTGAATAGATAGGTGGATGTGCGTGGAGTATCATGAGGTGGTGCTATGGTCACGTTGCATTCTGCGAGAGTCATTCTAGCAAGTGGAGATTGTGTTGCAAGAGGATGTGTCAAGAGGATGCCTTTAACTGGAAGGCGCAGGTCGTCATTGAAGTGTGAGATTGTGCTGTGAGTATGCTTGTGGTGTGTTGGCTTTTCAGTTTGTTTTCCATTTCAGCTCTCTCCGTGTGACCCAGGTTCTCGCAATGGCATCCAATTCAACATGTATTGGTTGTGATGGAAAAAAAGGATGGATCCCTTTATCTGGCGGGGAGTGTCAATGTAGTTAAAGATTGAACATCAATTCCTGGTTGTTTGCTCAAACCCAACTTCCCCAATTTTCACGGAGGAATCAATCACCCAGTCATCGTCTCATCGGTCGCTGTTCAGAAAGAAGTCAGGAGAAAACCATCAGAATTAATATTGTGTTTTATTATTGTAGTATTTGTTCACACACCTTAGTTATAACATTGTTTATATGATGGTGTTACAATAAATAATTCTCCAGTCGCCAAACTGGGTTGTGGTTTTCACGTCCGTTATTACTAAACATTTCTGAGAATCTTCGAGGAACATCGTGAGTCCCAAATAACAGGGGTATTAGCACATCTACGCCAACGGTTATCAAAAGATGGTCTACCAAGGAAGGTTTAGTGTGATGACGAATTGTTTTAGAACTCAAAAATGTGGTTTAAACTCCCTAACTGCCAGCTAGGGGTTCTACAAACTTTAGGATACGCACCAATCACGCTCAACAGATAGACTTAAAGGATGTGTAAACTTCAATTTTATGTTTCGAAACAGAGGAGCTTGGTCTCCTGTTCACACCATTAACGGGTTTCTGCGGATTCTGCTTGCTTCTGGAGGGATTTAGGAATATGCTCGGAAGTCCTCCCCAAGTGGATATATCAACCCCTTCTAAACCTTACGTCCGTAGCCCCAGTAGATGTCGGACACTACGTCAACATTATTCCAAAATAATCCTGCGGACTGCTGTTGTAAAAAAGGAAAACATAATATGGCTTCAAGATGATAGGGAAGTTTATGAATGCAAACTCATTAATAGGACACGTGACGCACAACTCAGACGTTCTTACATACCTGATCACGACGATATCCAAGTTATTGAAATCCACCAAAGGGTTTGAATATGTTCTGGTGTGCATTTATCTCAGTTGAAAATTTCGGCAGAAAACAGCGAGTGTTGCAAGTTATCGTAAAAACACGTCGGAGTTTCTCCCAATTTGAGAACACTAATCTTCACTTGTATCTATGGATTCCATTGACTTTTGGAAATCAAAACGCCACAGAAAAGAGCGGAAGCATGCACGTATTTGGCATCAGCCATATTCTACGGTTCCTGTAACAAAAATAGGTACTGCACAACAGTTAATCGGGAAATTTTGGTCCGCAAAGTTCAAAAATAGCGTCCCAGGTGTGCAAATGCACGACTGACTTTCAGCTAACCAATCATAAAAATGAGGAATGTTTGCTCAAAAAATGGTGTATATCAACAAGAAAATGCCTGAAAACGCACTAATCAGGTTATCTTTCTTTGAGATGGCTTAAAAATACGTCCCAGTTATATCGAGGAGAATCAGTTGCTAAGTTAGACTAGTTTCTATACATGTATTCACCAAGATGACTACAGATAAACTGTTTTTGTGGATTGTTTATCTCCCTCATCTTACTCGCAGTCTTCCGAAACAGCCCTCGAGTGAACTGCTATGGTTTCCAGCAAGAGTATAGACAACTGCTTAGCGGGAGAGCGTGGATAATAAAGCAAATTTAAATAAATGACATAAACCATAAACCTCTCCCTAATCGTAACCATAAGCTCAATACTTGCCCTAATACTAACCCTAACCTAAATCCTTAACCTAATCATAACCCTTATCCAAACCCTAAACCTAATGCTAATTATAACCCTGATCCTAACCCTAACGAGATGTTAACACATTGTCATAACAGTACATAAAATGTGATATGGATAATATTTCATCGAACTAAGTTTTAGACATCAACACGACGAAATTTGAAAAAAGGTATAAAATGACGGTTTGGAACATGCGAAATAGTACCATGCTTGATGTCAGCTTCCTCTCCACATTTGTCTAAAAATGTCAGCAGCCATATATCACAGTTGAATAAAGACGTGAAAAGTTTGAATGTTCTCAGTAGGAGACGCTTTTGTTTCATTACCTGCAAGACTAACTACCCTTCTGCAGTATTCTTAACCAAATGCTAAAATTTTGTTGGTTCAGTGTCAATATCTTTTTATAATATGTGTAGGCAGGTTACTTTGCAATGTCAAATGTTTACTATATATAAGACTGTCATGATAATTTAGTACACTAAGTCCTGCCGACCGGCCTTACATTCAGTTCGTACTACCTACATTGAACCCTAACTATAGTGTTCTACTGAATCTTGCTCCAATATTCACAAAACCTATTCTTTCTACTCTTAAAGTTTTTAATTTCTTATAAAGTAATCTGTTCATTAGGAAGCATGCATACAAATATAATATCTTCATAAAGATGTACGTGGAGACCTATTGGAAGCACTCATTAAGAAAACTAGGGAGATTGAATATGACGTACGAACATTTCTGGTACCAAGCAATGTATTTGCGGTAGCCATTATGATCATAGTCTCATAGCCTAACATCATAAAAAGAGGGAGGGTGGCGCTAGCTGATCAGTAGATATGGTGGTGGTCACTAACGTGGATCGTCCCATTCTGCAGGAACAGCAATATGCAGTTTGACGGCTCGAGAGTTTTCTGATTTTTATGAGGGCTTAGATCTTTATCTTGAAAAAGATAATAATGAACGCCTAAACGGACCATGCTTCTATAAAGTTCTATTTGTAAAATCTCAGAGAAATTGAAATGATTAATTCCAACGTTTCGTTCGGCAATCTGGTCCGAACTTCTTCAGGGAAATTAATCGAAATTAACATAACAAAGTTTATATATAAAGGGATACATCTTGTTTTTTAAAATTTTGTCCAATCATGAGTCATGCAACAGTTATCAATATGTATAATAAATAAATAAATAGAATTGTATGTTTATAAAAGTACATCTCTTATTTTTTTAAATATGAATCAATACGTATACTAAACAAAACAAAAATTGTATGAACTATGATCAAAAACATTTTGACCTCAGACTTTCAAATTTGTCTACTTTTGTTAAAATATATGTGTATATGCAGTATATGCAGGACACAATAGTGTGTGTGTGGGTGGAACAGTCATAAAACATTTGCTATTCTCATATAAGCTGTGATCAAGATTTGACCGGATAGTTACAAAATAATTGACATTTTTATAAATATAATTTAATTTTTATAGATTTGTTATTCTCCCCATGAAAAGACGTAGACAATCGGGAATTTGACCAAGTGTGACTACATGTTCATACATATCAAATTTTATTTTGTTTATTAGTCAGGATTTGCCATGCATCGGCTAACATCACACCTTCACGTCTGTTTAAACTGTTGGGATTCACCCATATATGTAGGGCTCCTGCAGTCAGTCTTTCTTGATATGAAACAAAACCTTTCTGTAAAACCTTAGTCTTATCAAAGTCGATTTTGTGTCCCGTTTCTATTGAATGTAGTGCAATCACTGAGTTGTTTTCTAGCTTCTTCAAGTCTGCAGAGCTCTTTTGAACCACCTTTAGATATTGTTTACGCTCTTTCATTCTTATATTTACCTGTCTAGAAGTTTCTCCTACATATACTGCGTTGCAATCCCCACAATTGATCTGGTACACGAGATTCTGCTGGTTTTCTTGTTCTATTTCATCCTTAACCTTCACCAGTAATGAGCGTAAGGTGTTAGATGCACGAAAGTACACTCTTATGTTATGTTCGTTAAGGATTCGCTTTATTTCATCGGATGTTTCTTTGCGGTAAGGAACCACCGCTGTACTAACCCAATTCTTAGCAGCAGGTTTTGATTCATCCTTATCTTCACATTTTAAGTATCTTTTTATGAAGGCTTTAGGATAATTATTTGACTCAAGAGTGGATTGAACTAATTTTAGTTCCTCGTTAATATCTTCCTCCTCAGTAACTAGACGTTTGGCTCTGTTGGTCAGATTCTTGGCCACAGTTACTTTGGTGGTAAATGCATGAGCTGAATGGTAATCTAGGTATCTATCCGGATTTGTCGGCTTTCTGAAAATGTTTATCTTAAATTTGCCGTCTAATTTTCTTTTTACTAAACAGTTCAGAAATGCCAACTCATTTTCATCGGATTCGAAGCCATTAGAGCGTTCACACTCCTGGGACGCTATTGTTGAACTTCGCCAAAAGATTTATCGAAAGATGGTTATCGAAATGTACGTAAAGCTTACTCGGCATACAGAATAATCACTACATGAGCCACATACTTAATCTTCCTGCCACAAAAGCAATACGTGAATGCCCAAGAACAGTATCAAACAGCAATTTTCATATAAATTCATTAAACAAGAGCCAAATGGGTGCCGAAATCACGCCGGTTGCATTTACCTGGACAACCAGGGCAAAAGGTAGCGGCACACACGCCCTATGGAGAGGCTAAACACTTCAAGGTAACGCATGCATATTGTGATTGGTAGATTTAGCTTTGCGTAAACGGTGCGGCTAATATGTAGCACACGTTACTCGGCGGGCTTTGAAGTGATAATAACAAAAATTGCGTAAACATTACATTTTTCAGCTTAAAGAGACAAGTTAACATATGTATAAGTCTTACAGATATCATATGCATCTGGATCCACTAACAAAAAGAATATTGTTGGCTAACTTTATCAAAGAGTTATGTCAGTGTGGTGGAAGATTGAACGATCAATTCATGGTCGCTTGCTCAGACCCAATTTCCCCATATTTTCAAGGAGGCATCAATCAGCCAGTCATCGTCTCATCTGTCGCTGTTCAGAAAGAAGTCAGGAGAAAACCGTCGGAAGTAATATTGTGATTTATTGTTGTATATTTGTTCACAGACCTTAGTCTGTAATGCCAGTATTGCAGGTTATATGTTGGCGTTAGAATAAAGAGTTCTTGAAACGCCAAACGGTGTTTTGGTTTTTCCGTCGGTTAGTACTAAGAGTTTCTGAAAATCTTCGAGGGACAGCATGAGGCCCAGCGCAGCAAGAGCTGGGCATTAACGGTTTATGAGTCTTGACTGACAAGGTATAAATTCTGAAGATTTAGTCTTTTTCACTAGATTGTAACGGATGGATAGGAGAGGCAGTTGTGTAATATTTGCATTTTGCGGAAGACAGTCTGTGAAAGATAAATCGGAAGTTCTATGGTTCTTCAAATCTGTCATGGAGCATATGGACTAGTCTTACCGATTCTACTATTGTTCCCTCCCTTGTTCACATATTCATTGCGGCTAAGATGAGGGACTGTTCACCTGAGGTAAGATTAATTCACCTGATATATATACATCCTTAGATATTTCTCAGTGAGGCCAGAGATAGTCGAAGGAATACACTCTCGATCTTTGCATGGAAAGATCATATCCAGTTTCTTCTGAAGGATTGGGTGGTGCTGAAAGCTATAAAGACGGATCCAGTGTCACTATCGTCTGTGGGAAACTGATCCACATATTGTGGATGAAACGATTAGTGGGCTTTGATTTACTATGATGTAGCCATTAAAAATCCACAGCCGTTATTTTTTCATTGAATTGTTATAAACCCTTTTTAATGTGAATGTTTACTGTTTGACTGTTGTTCTTTTGTAAATATATTCACGTCAATGTAGTTGAAGATTGAATGATCAATTCATGGTTGTTTGCTCAAACCCAACTCCATATTTTTCGCGGGAGTCATCAACCTAGCAGTCATCGTCTCATCGTTCACTGTTCAGTGGAAGATAAAAACTATCAGAAGTAATATCGTGATTTATTGTTGTAACATTTATTCTAAGGCATTGTGTACAATAACTTAATGGTTGGCTCTGTATTGGTGCAAGAAGGAGCGCAATTCAAAGGCTTTGTTACTTTTTCGCGTGGTATTTCTCAATTCTTTTTTTACTCCATAGGCGACTTTTTAATACGTCTCTCGACGGTAGTATTAAATATTTAGGGTGACTCTAAAGAATAGCGGCCCAAACCGAAACGACCTTTTAACGCGAAAATGATCTTGACAGGGGCAACTTCGGCCAATGAGAAGGCTTAAAAAGAAAGGCGCATAATTGTAAAAACGTTTTATATAAAAGTAGTGCAATCACAATAAACAGTTACAAAGGATGGCGTTCGCGTATATGTTCCAAAAAAGCTCCCAGTTTCTCATGGGAGTCTTCATAGTCATATGAAACCAGTTTCGGTACATAAATTCATCCAGGTAACTTGTAACTTGCTTGTAATCTCCCGCGGTTGTATTTCCTTTTTATGAGTACAGTCTCATCAATATGGACTATGCTGCCGACTCCTCCGAGAACTTGAGTCAAGGTGTTCATTTTCCAGGAGGAAACGTCTCTGCAGTAGTTGTACGATTGCACTGCTGACACCTCTGAATTTTCTGTTCCATAAGCTGTAGCTGTGACTGCTCTTTTAAGGACCCAGAAGTTACAGATCATTAAAATTTTTGTCGAAGGTAGTTTAGACCTTGAGAGAAAAGTTCCTAAGGGATCTGTAAACTAAAAAACAACGACAAACCTCGAACCGATTTCCTCTTTCGGCACTCAATACATCTGTATGCAAAGCCATCAATGGCCTCTGTGTATTTTTGTATATGCATAACTCCTCCGCATTGGCAAATTTTCGACAAAGCTATCAGTCCGTTATCCATACAGTAATCGAAAACATCCATGATTATTTCCGCAAATGATACAGTCAGCTGATTCCTTGCGCAAGGTCACTTTTCTGTTCGAAGGTCGTTTCGATTTGGGCCGCTATTCTTTAGAGTTACCTCTACCATATAAAGAAGCTAGCGGACACGATGTAAATGAGTATTCATGATCTGAAATAAAGAAGCAACTGGCTTTCAACATTTTATTCAAATTACGAGTACAGTCCGCCATGTAGACACAAATGGCGCAAATAGGGAATTCTGGAATCGACCTCGGGACCATTTGATGCAGTAAAACAACTTAACATGACCTTATCTAATTTTCGCCTCCACGATCAAATTTCTTTCCTGTTGTGAAACTACGATAAGACTGCTGAAAAATGGAATAAATATATCACTTATCTCAACATAATACATCAATAATCTTTAAGCCAAGGGTGCTGTTCACAACAAAGTTATATAAGAGAATTGACTTCAAGCTTTATTTTTCCCAGATATCTGTATTACATTCATGTGATGTCTGGGTTTTTTGTTAATGCGAAGACAATATTTCTATATCTCTTTATGTGCTACACAAACAGACTTTATAGCAGACTGTTCCGACTGACTCTAATGTCAGAAAGAACAACCAAACTGTAAGTCCATTATACATCAAATTATGTGTAATTTATATAATAACTTATCCATGCCTGTACAATAGGTATGTTCCTGCATACACAGGAAGGAATATATTATCATTAAAACAATATTTATGCATGCCTGTACAATTGGTGTACCCTACATAGCTAGGAAAAAAAATGTACTTTATTATATTATCTTTACTAAATATGCTTATTAATATTGTGTAAATTATCGAATTGATGATGCCTGTAAACTGGCGTCCCTCACGTAAAAAATGAGAATATATATTATTATTATAGATCATTTCATTACGGAAATCAGGACGTATTTATATATATTTCATGTACATTATCATAGCTTATTCAAGTAGACAAACGCATCCTTCTGATTGGTTCTTTTCGAGATTTCTCGGAAAGTGCAGCCATCTATCTGCGAATCATATTTGCCCACGTTTAAGTCCGCTGTGATTGGTTGTTGAATCAGCCTTGTTCATATTTTCTCAAGGCCAATATCAGTGACCTAGACATTGACGTAGATTAATGTCTACCAATTGACTAGCAGCCTGCTCTCACCACATCTCTAGCTTCTTGACACATATAAAATCACTCGCAGAGGGAATAAAATTCACATTTGAATCAGAAAATGGACAAGGAGAATTAGCTATGTTAGATTGTAAGATAAAACGAAAAGAAGAAGGTAAGCTGCACACTAGTGTTTATAAAAAGCTAACGCATTCTAATAGATATTTAGACTTTAATTCATCTCATTCGCTAACTGTTAAGGCAGGCTTAGTGAAGTGTCTAACAAACCGAGCCATAGCACAAGAAAAGACCTAAATGATGAAATAAAACAGACAGAAGAAGCGTTGGTGTTGAATAACTAGCCTGTAAAATTCATTAGGAAGATCAGAAAAGGCCAAAAGCAAAACAAAAATAATTGTGAAACTAGTAAATAAATAAGAGAGAATATAAGTCATTAGGAAGATCAGAAAAGGACAAAAGCAAAACAAAAATAATTGTGAAACTAGTAATGATAACATAAATAAGAGAGAATATAAGTCGTCTATTGTTATACCATATAAGGAGGGGACATGTGAGACCCTACGTAGGATTCTTAATAAAACAGGAATTAGAGCGGCATTTAAACCTACAAACTCACTCAGGGAACGAGCTCTATAGGTTAAAGGACGCGGTGGACCCAATTGGACAAAACAATATAATTTACAAAATACCCTGCAATGACTGTGACGTCAACTTCATAGGTCAAACTAGTACGTCGGGGATAGTCAGATTATCAGAACATAAGAATTTAGCTAAGGGAAGAATGGTTGGCCCTGGAAAGATAAGTAATTTAGAAAAGGCTCAGCTATTGCACTTCACGCATCAACAAACAACCACACAATAGGGTGGGATAGGGTCAAGATTCTAAAAAGTAATATACGTAGGTGGAGAGGGAGGTTGATTACGGAATCCTTATTCATCGAGTCTACTACACTTAACACATGCAACAGAAATGACTCAATGCAAATACCAGAAATATGGAAGATATTATTACCACAGGTCAAATCAGAAGAGGATAATAAATAATCTTAAAATTCTATTTCAATTCAAACACATCACAACATTCTAACATGTAACTTATTATGACTATAAAACACTCGTATTTCCCATATAATTGTAATGGGTCAATAACACTCGTACTATTATTTCTGAATGCACATTATCTCACATTGATTTTTAATCCAATATCTAATCGATTCCACACATGTATATAAGCGAAAGAAAAAAGTTGTGTAACTTCAGATGATTATGAGTAATAGTTTGTGCTCAAAACGTCATCAGTTAATATAACTGTACAACACTGTGTGGTATATCAAAATGAAATCGTATCCATAATTGAGTTATAATTTACAAGAGTGCCCAAGATTTATACTTATATTAATGGTCCAAAATCCATTAGGACAGCATCACGAGTTGCGTTCTCGTGTTTTTTTAATAATAATAATTTTATTTTCATATAAACATAAATTTACATGAAAATGCATGCCATTTTTACAGGCACGATCAAGTATGTTATAATGTCAAATCTTAAATTGTCTACAAGTTAATTATGTTTCAACAGTTAAATAAACGAAAGTAAAAAAAACGAAGTAAAATAACCCTGCCATCCAGAATACCTGTACTCAAACACATCACTGATAGGTTTCTCAGCAGCGAACCAGATAACATTAACTTAAGCGACCCCAATCAAACCACTAAACCAGGGAAGCAGAATAGGCCCTCATACCGCCATAAATCTAACGTCAATGAAAAGAGAGGCAACCCGCCGATTCATCCAACACCGAACAAGTCTTCGTCCGATAGACACAACAGACGCTATATGTCTGGGCACCCTAAAAATAAGCCGAAGCCCGACGGGCAGGCATACACCTACCTCGACACAACTTTCCAATCTATGGCTACTATAGACAAAAGTTTGATCCAGGGACCTCTACAACAAGGAACAAGTGCGCTAGGCATGTTTCCTAAAGGTGGCCTTTTGACTCACCACATCCCCGAAAACCATCGCATACAGACCACCCAAGACCGTCAATGGACTAATATTTACGAAAATAACTCAAACACACAAAATATTAGTCATAACTGCGATACACGTAGCTCTACCCCAGCATACTATCCACAAGGAATACCTACCTCCCCCCCATCCAATCTAAATTTTCTCAGCCAACACGAAATTTCAGCCTCAATATTGACGCAAATAGCACACATACTGTCAAGCCACTTATCACCGGATGGGAGGGCGATGCATTGGAGGCACGGTATTATGAACACCTCACACCCGACGGGGTAATAAACGATGGCACATCTCTCTGTGCTGATACTGGTGTAGGGCACTTTTCCAGCACTGCTAGTAAGTGGCCACCATCTGAGTTAGCACCCATCAAACAATCTGTTCTAGACGCCATAAACCTTGGAGAGAATATTTTTAAAGATGTATGCGATTTCACCGTCACCCCTAACTCTCTCTCATTCTGTCTTATCAATGCTCGCTCCTTACTCAACAAAATGTTCGACTTCACGACATTATCCCTAATTTGCAATCCGTCTCTCATAATGATTACTGAGACATAGTGCACTCCTCAGATTTGCGATAAAGATATTTCTATTGATAACTATTATGTATTCAGAGGCGACAGAAACTATGTTAGAGGAGGAGGATGTGCTATGTATATCAGGTCTGATATTAAGGCCACACAGTGCTTCTACCCAGAGCTCATCACAGATAACGATTCAGTGTGGGCTATTCTAAGACTGTCTCACTCCAGTTCCTATCTTATAGGTTGCATCTATCACCCTCCGTGCTCAACTGTTGAAGGTAATATGAAGCTTGCTAGCACGTTCGCTTACGCCACTTCACTACCTCATACGGCTAAAATTATATGTGGGGACTTTAATATGCCCGATGTAGTCTGGCAACCACTTTCCTCACCAAAACGGTACAATCAATTTATCAACATAATAGAAACAAAAGAATGGCAACAACACCTACAGTATCCTACCAGGCTATCTAAGATTTTAGATCTAGTTTTCACTAATGGTATCATCCCCACTACCCTTCGAGTAGGTAAAGAGTTTCCTGGCAGCGACCACAGAGTAGTATTCGGTACACTTAATATTTGCACTAGCATGAGTTCGACAATAAACGCCAACAAAGTATTACTCAGGGGTTACAGACATGCTCAGTGGGATGAACTGAAACCATACATACGCACCCTAGACTGGGAGCCATACTTTACGTGCAGCTCGGCTATAGAGACAAACAAATTACTCTATGAGAACCTAGGATTTGCACATGACTTCATCGCTCCAGTAAGACTTGTGAAAACTAGGCCTAAACAGCCCGACTTCATCCTCGTAAAGATTCGAAACCGACTGCGTAAGCATGCTAGGCAATTCTACAGATATAATGACTTTTCATCACTCATTACACTCAAGCAAACTTATGATTCATACAAATCTAATCAGTTATCTGAGTCCATCAAACTAGAACGCATCCTCTACTCACAACCTGATAACACAGAGGCATTAGTTAAACTAATTAAGTCACGAATCAACAACAGAATAAGTGTCAATGGAGTTGAAGATTGAACGATCAATTCATGGTTGTTTGCTCAAAATCAACTTCCCCAATTTTCGCGGAGGCATCAATACGACAGTCATCGTCTCATCGGTCGCTGTTCAGAAAGAAGAGTGAAACATTGTCAGAAGTAATACAAAGATTTATTATTGTAATATTTGTTTTCAGACCTTAGTTCGCTTATTCCTTTTATATGTTGGTGTAACAATACAGAAATATCAAACGGCAGATCGGTGTTTTGGTTTTTTCGTCCGTTATAACTAAGCGTTTCTGAAATCTTCGAAGAACAGCGTGTGCCCGAGCGTAGCGAGAGCTGGGCATTAACGGTTTATGAGACGTGATTGACAATAAGTATCCCTAACTTATTACTAGATGGAGAAAAACTACACGAAGACCCGCAGGAAATATGTGAGTTATTCAGCTCCCACTTTTCTAGCTACTATACTATCGAAGAAACAGTAGATAGTCTTGAAGTTCCGACAATACCAAATCACTTTTTGGGTAATATAACATTCACCCAACAAAAGATTTCTTTCGCTATAGCATCCCTCCGGACATCATATAACGCTGGGCCGGATGGAATTCCATTTATCTTGTTGAAAAGAGGTGGTGAGGACATACCCATTATCCTACTAAAGTTTTTCATTCTGTCCTTAAATAATGGCAGTTACCCAGAATGCTGGAAACTGTCGTTTATAACCCCTAGGCACAAACAAGGACCAACTTCTAACATCGAAAACTACCGACCGATTAATATCACGTCAGTAGTTTCCAGGGTTATGGAAAAGGTTATAGGGCAAGATATTGCTTCATACCTCCACCTTCACAAAGTGTTTACTCCAGCACAACACGGCTTCTTGAAAAATCGATCGTGCTCCACCTGCCTACTTGACTACTTTGATGATGTTATCGCTAAGCGTGATCATGGTTTGTATGTCGCAACTCTCTTCTTTGACTTCAAAAAAGCCTTTGATAAAGTCCCACACAAGAGACTAATCCTTTAGCTAAAGTCGTACGGGTTCCAAGACCCCTTGTTATCCTGGCTCATTTCTTTCTTGGAAGATCGTTCCCAAGTTGTGAAATTTGCAAATAATTACTCGTCACCCAGACCTATAAGAAGTGGAGTGATTCAGGGTAGTGTACTAGGTCCACTGCTTTTCGTAATCTACATTAACGACATCTGCAGCGTAATCAAGCATGGTACCCCATACCTCTTTGCTGACGACTTAAAGATTGTATACAGCTTCCCCAATTCTACACTAAACGAAGGATTCACACATATTCAAGATGATCTGGATAGGTTACATAACTGGAGCAATGACTGGCAACTGCCATTCAATTCTGATAAATGTGGTGTCCTATATTTCAATAACTCCCCTCCGAATTTCAGGTTACACCTAGGTAACTCTTTTCTCCAAACCCTCAGTTCCATAAAAGACCTGGGAGTTACCTACTCACAAAACTTAACATTCAGTCAGTACGCAAAAGCACTTGTTTCTAAATGCCGAAGACTCACAGGCTTGTTACATCGAAAAATGTACACAAATGAGGCTAAAGTCCTTTTATACAAAGTCATGGTTCGTCCAGTACTTGAATACTGCACAATTGTCTTCGGTTTCATGCATGGGTATGACAGGGTTCGTATTGAAAATATCCAGCGAAGTTTTACTCGACGCCTATTATACAAACATGAAGGACTGACTTACGCTGATAGGTGCAAAATGTATGGACTTCAGCCACTTTGGTTGAGGCGCCTGAAACTCAACCTTACATTCCTCTTTCGCCTTTTACACGGCTACATCAAAAGCAGTAATCCAATAGCTTTCAACAATTTACCCACATATACTCTTAGGAATCATGAAAATACTCTATCCATAAGCCGGTTCCGGACAAAACTGCGATCACGTTTCTTTAAAATACAGTACAGTGCATTATGGAACGAACTTCCACTTACTGTACGTAGTTGCCGATCTCCTACTGAATTCCAGCGTCTACTTAACGAGTTCCTATCAACAAAAGAGCTTCGGTCTACTTATCCATACTTTATCCATATGGGCCGCTCAACTAGC
>CALYDD020000554.1:0-40627 GCA_944472135.2 Trichobilharzia regenti
GAGAACCATTGAAAACCAGGGAGTACTGGACAGCTGCTGTTTCATCCTAGTTTGGGAATCATCGGCAGTACGCACCCACTGGGTTTCGAACCCAGGACCTTCCGGTTACAAGGCAAGCTCGTATACCATTCAGCCACTGGGACCCGATTCAATGGCTCGTGAATTCTAACTTCTACCAATTCGTGATTTAGCGCGACCCCAACCATTGTCGTTGGTGGGACATCCATCCACACACGTGACATCTAATTGGACCTCACTGGTCACGACTTCTCACTAGAACTCAGGAAACTCCAACCTGTAGCAAGTCACTAGCGAGCATCAGATTAACTTTCTATAGTTTTGGTTTGTAAGGATTAGTTATGTTTTACGAGTTGATCACGGATTGATATCAGTTAGAGAACCATTGAAAACCAGGGAGTACTGGACAGCTGCTGTTTCATCCTAGTTTGGGAATCATCGGCAGTACGCACCCACTGGGTTTCGAACCCAGGACCTTCCGGTTACAAGGCAAGCTCGTATACCATTCAGCCACTGGGACCCGATTCAATGGCTCGTGAATTCTAACTTCTACCAATTCGTGATTTAGCGCGACCCCAACCATTGTCGTTGGTGGGACATCCATCCACACACGTGACATCTAATTGGACCTCACTGGTCACGACTTCTCACAAGAACTCAGGAAACTCCAACCTGTAGCAAGTCACTAGCGAGCATCAGATTAACTTTCTATAGTTTTGGTTTGTAAGGATTAGTTATGTTTTACGAGTTGATCACGGATTGATATCAGTTAGAGAACCATTGAAAACCAGGGAGTACTGGACAGCTGCTGTTTCATCCTAGTTTGGGAATCATCGGCAGTACGCACCCACTGGGTTTCGAACCCAGGACCTTCCGGTTACAAGGCAAGCTCGTATACCATTCAGCCACTGGGACCCGATTCAATGGCTCGTGAATCTAACTTCTACCAATTCGTGATTTAGCGCGACCCCAACCATTGTCGTTGGTGGGACATCCATCCACACACGTGACATCTAATTGGACCTCACTGGTCACGACTTCTCACTAGAACTCAGGAAACTCCAACCTGTAGCAAGTCACTAGCGAGCATCAGATTAACTTTCTATAGTTTTGGTTTGTAAGGATTAGTTATGTTTTACGAGTTGATCACGGATTGATATCAGTTAGAGAACCATTGAAAACCAGGGAGTACTGGACAGCTGCTGTTTCATCCTAGTTTGGGAATCATCGGCAGTACGCACCCACTGGGTTTCGAACCCAGGACCTTCCGGTTACAAGGCAAGCTCGTATACCATTCAGCCACTGGGACCCGATTCAATGGCTCGTGAATTCTAACTTCTACCAATTCGTGATTTAGCGCGACCCCAACCATTGTCGTTGGTGGGACATCCATCCACACACGTGACATCTAATTGGACCTCACTGGTCACGACTTCTCACTAGAACTCAGGAAACTCCAACCTGTAGCAAGTCACTAGCGAGCATCAGATTAACTTTCTATAGTTTTGGTTTGTAAGGATTAGTTATGTTTTACGAGTTGATCACGGATTGATATCAGTTAGAGAACCATTGAAAACCAGGGAGTACTGGACAGCTGCTGTTTCATCCTAGTTTGGGAATCATCGGCAGTACGCACCCACTGGGTTTCGAACCCAGGACCTTCCGGTTACAAGGCAAGCTCGTATACCATTCAGCCACTGGGACCCGATTCAATGGCTCGTGAATTCTAACTTCTACCAATTCGTGATTTAGCGCGACCCCAACCATTGTCGTTGGTGGGACATCCATCCACACACGTGACATCTAATTGGACCTCACTGGTCACGACTTCTCACTAGAACTCAGGAAACTCCAACCTGTAGCAAGTCACTAGCGAGCATCAGATTAACTTTCTATAGTTTTGGTTTGTAAGGATTAGTTATGTTTTACGAGTTGATCACGGATTGATATCAGTTAGAGAACCATTGAAAACCAGGGAGTACTGGACAGCTGCTGTTTCATCCTAGTTTGGGAATCATCGGCAGTACGCACCCACTGGGTTTCGAACCCAGGACCTTCCGGTTACAAGGCAAGCTCGTATACCATTCAGCCACTGGGACCCGATTCAATGGCTCGTGAATTCTAACTTCTACCAATTCGTGATTTAGCGCGACCCCAACCATTGTCGTTGGTGGGACATCCATCCACACACGTGACATCTAATTGGACCTCACTGGTCACGACTTCTCACTAGAACTCAGGAAACTCCAACCTGTAGCAAGTCACTAGCGAGCATCAGATTAACTTTCTATAGTTTTGGTTTGTAAGGATTAGTTATGTTTTACGAGTTGATCACGGATTGATATCAGTTAGAGAACCATTGAAAACCAGGGAGTACTGGACAGCTGCTGTTTCATCCTAGTTTGGGAATCATCGGCAGTACGCACCCACTGGGTTTCGAACCCAGGACCTTCCGGTTACAAGGCAAGCTCGTATACCATTCAGCCACTGGGACCCGATTCAATGGCTCGTGAATTCTAACTTCTACCAATTCGTGATTTAGCGCGACCCCAACCATTGTCGTTGGTGGGACATCCATCCACACACGTGACATCTAATTGGACCTCACTGGTCACGGCTTCTCACTAGAACTCAGGAAACTCCAACCTGTAGCAAGTCACTAGCGAGCATCAGATTAACTTTCTATAGTTTTGGTTTGTAAGGATTAGTTATGTTTTACGAGTTGATCACGGATTGATATCAGTTAGAGAACCATTGAAAACCAGGGAGTACTGGACAGCTGCTGTTTCATCCTAGTTTGGGAATCATCGGCAGTACGCACCCACTGGGTTTCGAACCCAGGACCTTCCGGTTACAAGGCAAGCTCGTATACCATTCAGCCACTGGGACCCGATTCAATGGCTCGTGAATTCTAACTTCTACCAATTCGTGATTTAGCGCGACCCCAACCATTGTCGTTGGTGGGACATCCATCCACACACGTGACATCTAATTGGACCTCACTGGTCACGACTTCTCACTAGAACTCAGGAAACTCCAACCTGTAGCAAGTCACTAGCGAGCATCAGATTAACTTTCTATAGTTTTGGTTTGTAAGGATTAGTTATGTTTTACGAGTTGATCACGGATTGATATCAGTTAGAGAACCATTGAAAACCAGGGAGTACTGGACAGCTGCTGTTTCATCCTAGTTTGGGAATCATCGGCAGTACGCACCCACTGGGTTTCGAACCCAGGACCTTCCGGTTACAAGGCAAGCTCGTATACCATTCAGCCACTGGGACCCGATTCAATGGCTCGTGAATTCTAACTTCTACCAATTCGTGATTTAGCGCGACCCCAACCATTGTCGTTGGTGGGACATCCATCCACACACGTGACATCTAATTGGACCTCACTGGTCACGACTTCTCACTAGAACTCAGGAAACTCCAACCTGTAGCAAGTCACTAGCGAGCATCAGATTAACTTTCTATAGTTTTGGTTTGTAAGGATTAGTTATGTTTTACGAGTTGATCACGGATTGATATCAGTTAGAGAACCATTGAAAACCAGGGAGTACTGGACAGCTGCTGTTTCATCCTAGTTTGGGAATCATCGGCAGTACGCACCCACTGGGTTTCGAACCCAGGACCTTCCGGTTACAAGGCAAGCTCGTATACCATTCAGCCACTGGGACCCGATTCAATGGCTCGTGAATTCTAACTTCTACCAATTCGTGATTTAGCGCGACCCCAACCATTGTCGTTGGTGGGACATCCATCCACACACGTGACATCTAATTGGACCTCACTGGTCACGACTTCTCACTAGAACTCAGGAAACTCCAACCTGTAGCAAGTCACTAGCGAGCATCAGATTAACTTTCTATAGTTTTGGTTTGTAAGGATTAGTTATGTTTTACGAGTTGATCACGGATTGATATCAGTTAGAGAACCATTGAAAACCAGGGAGTACTGGACAGCTGCTGTTTCATCCTAGTTTGGGAATCATCGGCAGTACGCACCCACTGGGTTTCGAACCCAGGACCTTCCGGTTACAAGGCAAGCTCGTATACCATTCAGCCACTGGGACCCGATTCAATGGCTCGTGAATTCTAACTTCTACCAATTCGTGATTTAGCGCGACCCCAACCATTGTCGTTGGTGGGACATCCATCCACACACGTAACATCTAATTGGACCTCACTGGTCACGACTTCTCACTAGAACTCAGGAAACTCCAACCTGTAGCAAGTCACTAGCGAGCATCAGATTAACTTTCTATAGTTTTGGTTTGTAAGGATTAGTTATGTTTTACGAGTTGATCACGGATTGATATCAGTTAGAGAACCATTGAAAACCAGGGAGTACTGGACAGCTGCTGTTTCATCCTAGTTTGGGAATCATCGGCAGTACGCACCCACTGGGTTTCGAACCCAGGACCTTCCGGTTACAAGGCAAGCTCGTATACCATTCAGCCACTGGGACCCGATTCAATGGCTCGTGAATTCTAACTTCTACCAATTCGTGATTTAGCGCGACCCCAACCATTGTCGTTGGTGGGACATCCATCCACACACGTGACATCTAATTGGACCTCACTGGTCACGACTTCTCACTAGAACTCAGGAAACTCCAACCTGTAGCAAGTCACTAGCGAGCATCAGATTAACTTTCTATAGTTTTGGTTTGTAAGGATTAGTTATGTTTTACGAGTTGATCACGGATTGATATCAGTTAGAGAACCATTGAAAACCAGGGAGTACTGGACAGCTGCTGTTTCATCCTAGTTTGGGAATCATCGGCAGTACGCACCCACTGGGTTTCGAACCCAGGACCTTCCGGTTACAAGGCAAGCTCGTATACCATTCAGCCACTGGGACCCGATTCAATGGCTCGTGAATTCTAACTTCTACCAATTCGTGATTTAGCGCGACCCCAACCATTGTCGTTGGTGGGACATCCATCCACACACGTGACATCTAATTGGACCTCACTGGTCACGACTTCTCACTAGAACTCAGGAAACTCCAACCTGTAGCAAGTCACTAGCGAGCATCAGATTAACTTTCTATAGTTTTGGTTTGTAAGGATTAGTTATGTTTTACGAGTTGATCACGGATTGATATCAGTTAGAGAACCATTGAAAACCAGGGAGTACTGGACAGCTGCTGTTTCATCCTAGTTTGGGAATCATCGGCAGTACGCACCCACTGGGTTTCGAACCCAGGACCTTCCGGTTACAAGGCAAGCTCGTATACCATTCAGCCACTGGGACCCGATTCAATGGCTCGTGAATTCTAACTTCTACCAATTCGTGATTTAGCGCGACCCCAACCATTGTCGTTGGTGGGACATCCATCCACACACGTGACATCTAATTGGACCTCACTGGTCACGACTTCTCACTAGAACTCAGGAAACTCCAACCTGTAGCAAGTCACTAGCGAGCATCAGATTAACTTTCTATAGTTTTGGTTTGTAAGGATTAGTTATGTTTTACGAGTTGATCACGGATTGATATCAGTTAGAGAACCATTGAAAACCAGGGAGTACTGGACAGCTGCTGTTTCATCCTAGTTTGGGAATCATCGGCAGTACGCACCCACTGGGTTTCGAACCCAGGACCTTCCGGTTACAAGGCAAGCTCGTATACCATTCAGCCACTGGGACCCGATTCAATGGCTCGTGAATTCTAACTTCTACCAATTCGTGATTTAGCGCGACCCCAACCATTGTCGTTGGTGGGACATCCATCCACACACGTGACATCTAATTGGACCTCACTGGTCACGACTTCTCACTAGAACTCAGGAAACTCCAACCTGTAGCAAGTCACTAGCGAGCATCAGATTAACTTTCTATAGTTTTGGTTTGTAAGGATTAGTTATGTTTTACGAGTTGATCACGGATTGATATCAGTTAGAGAACCATTGAAAACCAGGGAGTACTGGACAGCTGCTGTTTCATCCTAACTCAAACTCTTAATTTAGTATATTTATGTAAACCCGATATCTATGGTCGGCCTGCAAAATTTGGGCTACCGATATCCATGCTGAAAATTCCATACTTGTACCAAAGATACGGTGTGGAATCAAGCTGTGAATAAAAAAACAGATGAAGATTTGGCCGAATATTTCCACAACAATATAAAGACTATAATAATTAATGTCTTTCAGGAAAACTGAAATAAATAATTCGTGGCAGGACTTCGGATCCTTCTTTTGAATGTTTATTATGTATGTCACAACCTAGTAGTTGAAAGTGCCAAAATAAAATCAGTAGACCGATCATAGCTTCATATATTGCTACTATAGACATATATAATTCATCAGAACATGATGGATTGATGAATTATTGAATTAAGTATAAAACTTGGGCACTGTGGTAGAGTGTAGTTCCAATATGGATAAGATTTTATTTTGATAAATCACAAAGTGTTGTGCAGTATTATTAAATGATGATCACGTTTCGAGCACAAACTATTGCTTAATCAAAAATATCCAATACAGTCCTACAAGAGGTCAGTCGCGCGCCTGAATAGCTCAGTGGTAACGTCTCTGACTACAGCAATAGGTGACGTGGGTTCGAATCTCAGAAGGGACATGAGTTCCTTTGAGGTTGCAGATACGCCTTGCTGATGAGTGCCAACTAGTACGGAACATAGGTCCAAGGCTTCCTTCCGATTACCTCTAACCATCTAATTACTGTACAGCACTGTGTGATTTATCAAAATAAAATCTTATCCGTAATGGGTCGACGATTTCACTTAACTCCACGCCCACAGCCACCACGCCTCCTTCAACAAAACACTATTGCATATTGTATCGAGACTGCTTGAAACTAATTAGTAGAAACCCGTTTTCCAAAAAACACTTTGTCATTGCATTAGTTAATTGTAAACAAGTTATAAACGTCAAATGGCATATTGTGAGGTCAAATCACGTCAAGATAATAAAGAGAATAACGTCGTGGTACTCCACTTTGATAACACAGATACCATGGTTATAGAAGTCATCTGATTAAGAAAAGACGGATTACCAAATAACACTGCAGACGTTTGCATAGAAAACCCTCTCACACTAGAAAATATACTCACGTCCTGAGCTTCCTACCTCTGCAATAAAAACGTAATCCGATTAGATGTTCGGTTCGCCAAACTACATTCTTAGTCTACTAAGTAGAAATGGATATCCGACTAAATTCGTGGACAAATACATGAACTCAGAAAGTAAAAAAGTCGAAGTCGCCAATTGTCCCCAAAAATTCAATCTTCTTAAGATTACAATTCATGGGTGATGTCGGTAGCGAGATCCTATCACAATTTCTGAGAAGGGCCTTCAAAAGGACTTTCAACACAGCTAAGGGATGCTGCATATTCACTTGTTAAACAATATATAGTTCAAGAAATGAAGACAAACTAAAGTTGTGTATTTACGACTTTAACTGCCCGTCCGGAGCTAGTTACATAGGGCATACGATCAGCCAAGCTAATCGTCGAATTTCTGAACACCTTCTCCCATCTTCGTTTGGCAAAGGTTCGAATAAAGCTGCTATATGAAGCTCAATACTAGCTCATCTCGTTGATACTGTCTGAACATCAAATCGACTCTAACGAAACTCTTGCGTGTTCTATATAAAATGTATTAAGTTTTTACAAACGATTTTTTCCACTCCTCTTGTAACTATATTTTGTATAGTTGGTTTGTAAGGATTAGATTTGTTTTTAACGAGTTGATCACGGATTGACATCAGTTAGGGAACTATTGAAAACCAGTACTGAAGTACTGGACAGCTGTTTCACCCTAGTTTGGGAATCATCAGCAGTACTCGCCCACTTGGGTTAATTTTTACACTTCTAGCTAATTCTATTAACTTGTTTGTATTTTACGCTATTCTTCCTAGTCATCATTGCTATTTTACAAATTTCTTGATTATGTAATAACTTGTTGGTAACGCCCTAAGAATTAACCTTTCGTGAATCCCGTAGTTATATTCAACCCTCCTTCCTTAGAAGCTTAGATATCTTGTTAATGACATCTATTAGTCAATTGATGTTTTGATGACTTTTAACCTCTTAATTGCATCACCCACTGCCTGCCTATACTTAGAACTGATGGAGTAAAATAACCACTTGATTGGTAAAATATTTTGATGTAAACAACTGTATATTAGTTTAGAGGCAGCTGATGACGAGGAACTAATTGTAAAGGAATATATTTCTCAACTCAATTTGTTTTTTTCCCTATATATCCTTGTTATCGCTGTCAACTGGCCCTACGTATGACCGCAAGCTTTCATTTCCGCTTCACATGAATCTTCTCCATGTTCCCCTCGCACCCACGGCCAATTCGTCACCTCAATTCGGTTTCCACTCGATCGCCTAACTAACGTGTTATATCATTCAACGGTCTTCTCAGTGTATGTCCACACCATCCATCTCCCTACTAGTTCTGCATATTTATCAGCTTGCCCACTCACTATCTGCCAGAATAGCATTAGAATTATCTTATCTGTCCGACTGCATGATCTTTGATATGGAGAGAACTCAGGTATTGGTGAAAGTCAGCAACGGTGACCTGTTGGAGATGCTGCTTCTGGTGACTGATGTGCCAATTCCCTGAACCATATAGAAACATTGACTAATTTAAAATAAGAGATAAACACTCCGATCTTGTTTCATCTGCTACACACTTATTATATGGTAGTGAAAGCCTGATATAAGAACAGGACTTGATCCATGTGGTAGGGTATAATTCCACGACAGAGTAAATTTGTTTGAGAAAGTTTCACAGTGTTATGCAGTAATATTACTTACTGACGATCACATTTCGAGAACAATTTCCATTACTGCTCATAATCAATATCAAGGCACTATTCACACAACCCCTTCTCACTTTGTTTACATAATTCCATTATTTTTTGTCACTTGATTTGATGATGATTGCTGGTGGTACGAGTATTTTGCATATCTCTGGTACTAGTGGTGATGAGTCATTCCTATTGCACGTGTAGATTATTCTATGAACGAAGATCCAATGAGTCAGTCAGTTGGTCAGACAATCAGTTAGTCGTAATCAACCTCTCTCTCTCTCTTTCTCTTCATCCATCTACGTTTAATTTTTAGAAATGTGACTGTGTCCCACCATAATGTGTGGTTGTGTGTCAATATATGCAGTGGAATTGCTGACTTTCTTCTAGATTATTTGTCTCCACAGTGTCAGTCATTTTACACTCGACTAAATTCTTATGTTCTGATTGTCTGACTACCCCCGCCCGCCCTATTCCAGTGGTTTGATCTTTGTAGTTGACCTAACTGACAGTCATTGCAAGGTAGGTATTTGGTATATTGTATCATTCTGTCTAATTGGGTCAACCTACGGGTTCGTTTAACCTTTACTCACTCACTCACATACAGCATTAGTCAGATTGAGAAAACACCACCTTCATTTGAATATTGTAAATAACTCAGTGTTTTGACATCTACTCACAATGTGCTACACATCACGACAACACACACACACACTCATACATACATATAACTACCAATGAAATTGTGCTCGAAACGTCATCCGTAAATAAAAGAGTATAACGACAAGAGAACAAGAAGCCGTAGTTTATCTATAAGGTGTTATGTAATGTGGTGTATTTGCGCAACACGTTTCGGACATTCTCATCACACACACACATTTATGTAGAAGGTAAGAGTAGGCGTGAATGAATGGAATACAGGTCGAATTTTGTACACGTCAAGGACACAGATCAAAAATGGGGGCGGAGAGGGACGGGACGGGGAGAGGTAGAAAGATGACATGATAATGTGGGATAAAATCAGAATGGAGGCAGAGAGTGAAACTAATGTAAATTGAGTCTTGGTTCTAAATTGCATTGGGAAGGTAGGTTCAAAGTAATGACATACAATTTTCCGACACATTGGACAGCTTAAAGCCTTTTTATGGTCAAGGCTTCAACGAATTTATGGAGTGGCCAGAACGTGTTTTATATGTGAAGGAAAAATATTAAAGTCACTATTGAAACCACCAACCCTTTGACTCGTCTCAGTGATGCGCTTTGAGATAGATGATGTTGGACGTCTATTACGAGGACTGGTTGTATCCGGTGATTGTATCTGTTGTTGCAGTCACTTTGGAATATTCTGTGTGGTCGTAATCTGTAAGGATCGACGCGTCTTCTCTATGTACGTGTATCCATATGTACATGTATAATTGTACACACAGTGACTTGTGACACTATCGTTCGGATGTTGTCAGTGTGGGCTTACAGGACAGCATAGATCTCGTTTTTCTACGGAAATAAGTTTGACTGCACACTAAGTTCTGTTAATTATCACCTTGAGTATTTGTTTAGTCATCAGACTGTTTTGATCACCCTTGAAGATCCTTTTCGGGAGGTGATTGGCTGGGTAGAGAGAGGTCTTTATTTGATACTTCTGTAACGCTTAATGAATTTCAACTGAAATGTGTCAGATAGTTGATGTGATTCTGTTCAGATGGTGGGTGAGTGAGACGATTTCCTTCAGATTACTGTCATAAATGATGATGAATGTTTTTGTTTTTGTTGGTATTGGTTAGATATGTTCATCATCTCTATCCTTTCTACGTTCACCTGAAGTTCTATTATTTCTGTCTGTTCCCGAGACTTGTTGCTTTCGGCTTGTGTACCTTCGAGAGTGTGTAATGTGAGAAAAGGCTCATTTATGAAGTTCAGATCTTCTAGGGCCCTCAAACTAGTATAAAATACACCCGTTCTCTCAATGGTAAAGGTCTCCAGTGAGATCCCCAGTGTCAGTGATTAGTGTTGTCATACTGCTGTGTCCACGTCACATTGACTCCATTCACCAAGTGACTGAATGGTCAGAAGTGTGCAAATATTTTTCATTTCTATTCATTTCACCGAGTACCTGTCAGAACATGGTGAATTCTGTTTATTTCCTTTTGTCGTCTGTTGGCGGATATGTCTATGTCTGTGTTTTTCTGCTAACAATAATCTATAATAACGTACATGAAACGATCTGTTGTCTGGCCCTTGTCTTCTGTTGTCTCAGTATTACTTATTGCCCTACTGTATTGACGATTGGTCACAACATCACTATTACCACCGGTCAAATGAATCCATGTCAAATCCTGCGACGATACTGAAACCGGACAGGGGTTTCTGTATAGTCTTCACACAAGCTTGTATATTTTCGGATTTGTGTGATAAGACTTTGTTCTTCAAAGAAAGGTGGATACAGTTGATAACTGTGTTAATATAGGCTTGTTAGGCTCGTTAGCTCTTCCTGACATTTCTTACCCGTCACAAGATCTCTTCTATATATACAATACTGTGGTAAGAAAAGGCAAGACACGGAAGCCAAGCCATAGTTCTCATATTGATCCGACCACTGTTTAGATATATGCAGTTAATTTTCGTTAACCATTTACGGAGCGTGGCATTTCAGCTTACATTAAATAACATAAA
The DNA here is from genome assembly GCA_944472135.2 of Trichobilharzia regenti. NCBI lineage: Eukaryota > Metazoa > Platyhelminthes > Trematoda > Strigeidida > Schistosomatidae > Trichobilharzia > Trichobilharzia regenti. Next base: position 11,481 of record CALYDD020000554.1, read on the forward strand.
AAAGGAATCTTCAAATACACATAGTATTCTGTTGCTAACGCAGTCCTGAGCTGTGTGAAAAGTAATCTTTCTCTAACATCAAGTAGAATGTCCAAATATATAAATGTGGCATTGTGTAGCATAGCACAGTATTGAACTGTGAGAATATATGAGAATCATATTCCATTGGAACACATTGAATGTATCACACAACAACATTACTGCAGGGATTTTGAATTCTTTACTACTCATTTTATTTTTTCTGTGATTTTCCATATATTTCTAAATAAATTCTGCTGGGTAGTTAATTATTCACTACTGATATTTTCTCCATTGGTTTGACTTCATTATTTACATCTTCTCGTTTGATGATACAGACATTTAACTGAAGCTAAATTTGTTGATTCTCGATGGGATGAGTCAAAGTGTAAGTATATTCATTAAGGTGTGTAGGTTTCACACAATGCCAACTTAGGGACTGAAGGTGTTGACATTCATGGATAGTACGATGTATACTAACGCACAACTGCTACAGTATTCGTTCCTCGTAGACAAAAGATTAAGCAAAACACCAAATTGATCGTCAAATATACAGACCGAAGTCGTATTAAAAGGATGACTGCCTAACTAGCTAAGGATCTGCCATGTATCCACATATATATATATTTATGTGTGTGTGTGTATGTTGGTCTCTCTTTCTGTTTGCTCTCTTAGTCTGTGACCATTTCACTTGTATGAACTTGTCTCCTTTAACAACGTATATTCCCTTATATTATATATAATATGAGTGTTTGTTGACAGTCCGTTGCTTAGTGACATATATCCATATATGGTGGTTGTTGACAAGTCTGCTATATTTCGCTATGTATATATGGATCGATACTTCATTATAATTAGCCATTCATGTTAAGACTGTCTAATGATTGTTCACACCTTTGTCTGAACATTCATATATATATTTCGTCCTCACAACCTTGTGACTTACACTTACCACTTTGGTGTGATACCACTTTTGCATTCTCCTTGTGTTTGGAAAATAGAAGTATCATCGCAACCCTGGTGGTCTTCTGATTTCCGCCTTCTTGCGTCAGGACTATTAAATTCTCGACCAGTCCATAACAATAATTTAGCGACGAGTACATAAAAATTTGGCGACGGGGAAAACTACTATTAACCACTCAGCAGCAGCAACATAACAGGATCGTTCACGAACAAATGAAGGTAATACGACAGAGTGTCAAATGGCGTGGATGTCTGGCCTCAATCCTTCAGCTAAACAAATCTACTTAAATAGTGCGGGTTAGTATCCAGTTTTGAGTGATGAATGCTGAGGCTAATAATTTTGGGCAATTATCTACCGCCACACTAGTATCTAACCCGTCATCTTGTTTTTCTTTTATTTGTAGAGGATCGTTTTCTAACTCAAAAGGGGACTGGGTTCCATCTACCGCTTAGTTTATATTGGAGATATGATAAAATTTCAACGCTATTAATGTGTTGCTCACATATCATCCACCCATCCATTAAGAGTGTAATTACAAATGATAAGAGTCCTACATTCTTAAATATCTATAAATATGTCTGCTAATAATAGGAATATTGGTGTTCCCATTATGTCTGTTTGTGTATTTTTACTTGGATTTTCATGACTGTAGTTTAGTTCCGTATTTGAGATCAAAATCGAATCAACTGACCAACTTACACCATATCTGGCGCAGATAAAGTATCTCCTTATCCACTGAAGGTCGTTTGTAATGCACAAGAGTTGACTCCACTTTACTTTAAGTCTGTGATGCGTGGCTGTTACGAATGTGTTAGAGCTCGATCTTCCGCGTTAGGGGTATAATATGGTAAGCGACAGTCGGGTCAAGTGTGGAGTATTAGGTAGGGAGAGAAACTCATTCGATGTGATTGTGAAGCTGGATCAACTTAAATGTCTAGAATATGTGTTGCGTATGCCTAACCATCGCTTCCCTCGTTAAGCAAGAGAATTAAATGTGGTCAAAACAGAACAGTGAATCAATCGATGAAGACTTTGACTCCGGGTTTAAGTCATGTAGGAAAGTGAAGACTGCACTTGAGATATTAAAAACTAATGCTTGTGGTCTGTTGGCAATATGGATCTTTCTATGGTCGAATAACCGTCCACTCATCTATCTGTCTCCTGTAAAAAAAGTATCAATTAACCGAGATTTCTCTAGATAAGATTATGAATCCGTACCAAATCCTAGGATTTTCCCCTTAGCGTTAGTATTACAACCAAGAATTGATTTGTTACAGGTTTGATAGCGAGTTGATGTCAGATAGAGAACTATTGGAAAACCATGGAGTACTGGAGAGCTATTTCGCTCTAGTTTGGCACACCTCAGGATTACACATGCATTGGGACTGGAACCGAAAACCCCTTTCCGGTTACAAGGCGAGCCACCAGACCATTCAGCCAATGAGACCCAATCAAGTGGCTCACGAATCCCAACTTCTACTAGTTAGTGATATTTGTGGCTCAACCGCCAACCAGCGTCATCGACGAGTAATTGTTCTCTTACATGACTAAGTAGACATCGATGGTTACAACTTCTCACCAGAACCCCAGGTAACTTCTTGTATAGAGCCAGTCACTAGTGAGCATGAGATCAATTATTAAGTAGCCGAAGGTTCTCAGTTCGAACCCCAGGGGGTTCGCACTGTGAGTAGTCCCAAACTAGGATGAAACATCTGTCCAATACTCCATGCTTTTCCAATGGTTCTGCAACTGATACCAACTCGTGATCAAACCTGTAGCCATTCAAGTCCCTGCAAATCGACACTTGAGAATCGATCTAGCTGGATCTCTGGTACAAGAGAACATAGATCTCATTTTGGACAAACAATGATACAAAACCAGCGATATTTGACTCTACAGTTATAATTTCATAAACCTTATCATTATAGTAGTTATTAAACAGTTAGCTACAATTTCCCAACATTGTGCATGCGTACACACACGCACACACTCACACACAGACACTGACACAGATACACATACGAAGACGGCTAATCTTGGTGTGATGTGATTTAACTCACAGCCTTTTTTCATAAGAAAACAGATCAAAACGTTTTGCACACTACTACTGAGTGATCTTAACTAACTAACTAGCCACGTTTGCATTGAACCAACTGTCTATAAACTTCAAATTTAATCTGCTTTTTAGACTCAGTGGCTATACTGAAGAACAACACTGAATGAGTATTTTTCCCAATTTCTCAAATAGTTGCAACAAAACAATTTTTTGCAATTTATGATGATATGAATTAGCTAACCGAGTAGGTGGAAAAAATAATTTTGGAATTTCATGTTTTGACTTCAGAAAACTTGTACTCCAGTTCAAATAATCGACTGGGTATGTGTAACTTGACTTATCAGCCATCCAATTCATCGGATAACAAGTAATTTTATTTGTGTAGTCGTGAAATATGTGCTTTGAAACTTCTGTGGCGATTGAAAATATTTTCCGAGGTAGGGTCTCTAGGTTCACTTCCAACCTTCTCTCTTTCTTTTACCGGGCTTAGGACCAGCGGGTAGCTCAGTGAACTAGTAAACTAGAAAAAAGAAGATCCGAGATTTTAACACTAATGTCAAATTTAATAATGATAATAATAATTCGCTTTATTCCAAAACAGTACTTGTGATACAGAATGGAATTCTCAGCATTTCACTACATACAGTATTGTATGAAGTTAGTACATTATCAATTAATAAAATTCTACATAGATTAAGGTAATCTCAGTTCATTATGACAACAACATATTGGCATGTCGGTAGCAAAGCCGAAATTGAACAGAGTGATTGAAGGTGATAGCATATTTACTGGCGTAAGCGGTAACAAAAGGTCGAGATATACAGAGTGTGAGAGAGCGAACAAGAATGTTTTAATAGAGTTAGTAAGGAAGAAAGAAACAAAGCAGCACGTAACAGAAAAAAGAGAGAGAAAAGGAAAAGAAAAAAGAAAGAAAACGTTGTACCTATAAATGATATGAGTTGGAAAGACGAGATCCCGTTGTTCTGCTGACTATTTAATAAGTTGTAGGTATCACGCCTAATGCTTTGTTTATCGCACAGAACACGAGCTAAGTATGGGGGTATGGTTGAGTTTTTGTACTTGTTATTGCGAGCATATACTTTTCTATATAGGCTTCTGGTCCTGCCTGATGAGATACACGGAGAGAGTTGTGAATGAAGAGGGTGGTGGTGTGAGTTAAATAAACGAGATCTACAAACACTAGTAAACACTCATGATGCCTGTAGCATTGAGGGGACTATAATTGAAACAAAGTCTAATGCAAAATGCCTCGGATTAGTTCTATCTTCCGACCTTACTTGGTCATCCCATATCCAAATGATTTCCAAGAAAGTGTTTCGTCTAACCTACTACATTAAGAAAGTCAGACTAACTGGAGTCACTCAACCTCTGCTTTCACAATTTGTCAACTCTCGTATCCTACCTATTCTACCTTACTGCTTCCCGTTAGTCTTTCCTGGCTTACTGAAAAAGGACTATACCATCCTGAGAAGGATGTTGAAGGTAGTTAGTAGGACTAGCGGTGTAAAACTCAGTCAGCTCGTCACTCACTACATTAGTGGATAAGCATCTGAATACATGCGAGAAATGGTCTAAAACCATACTCTCTGACCCCCAACATCCCCTCTATTCCCAACTCTCTCCTTGCATCTCATCAGGTAGAACCAGAAATCAGTACAAAATAATATATGCTCGTACAACCAAGTATAGGAACTCAACGATACCATATTTGGCCCGTGTTCTAAGTGACAGAGACAATGTTAGGCGTGAAACCTATGACTTGCTTTGTTGTTAATAACATAATTTTGGCCCTTGTTATTTCCCCCTTATACCCTCTTATTTGTACTCTATAGTGAACAACCTTCTTAAACATACTTAGCTACTTAATATTATTATCATTGGCTTATTTTTTTGTACTTTACTCTATTCCTTCTTTTGTATATCTACTGGGTCCGACTATATTATCACTATGATTATTACAAAATTGTCCTGTCATTAACCATCATGTAATATTAACTTTTTTGGTTGTTCTTTGTTCGGCACTATTTAACTGGCAATCTTGTTTGTGAACGCCACTATCACCATTTTAAAAAATTTGTATTATGCATGATTCCTCACACTACGACAACAAACACTGCATTAGTGCTGACAATAAAAAAAACACAACCTGAAATGTTTATTTCATGATTGTTTAGTGTTGTTCAATCAAATTAACTGATCATCATGGCTATAAACATTCTTAAGAACATCTCATAATTTCTTGTATGATTATAGCTGTTACTGTTCACCACGCACACACATATCATAGCTTCCACTACCCAATACTGAAATATTTTTTCATTATTTGTGTTTATCTTCCTTTCTACTTGGTATTTTGATTAGCATTTTTTTCTTTTGATTTTTTTGGTTTTTTCTGTTTCTTTTTTTGGTTTTTTGCTGTGTTTTTATATTTATTTATTTTTTTGTAATACTCCTTTTAAATGTACGATGAAATTAGATGCAATATCGTAGATATGTGCTGAAAATTCCACACTGTACCACAAGTACTATTTCTGGAATAAAGCGAAATTGTTATGTTAATATGTTAAAATGGATTTAGCCCACTTTTCACATGAGTCCATGTGCCTGTCAACCAGAATAGTAACAAGCTGGTTGGTTAAGTGCCATGCTGCTTACCCTGCTGACAACCTTCAACATCCTGCGTAATAAGGTATGGTCTTTCTTTCTTCAGTAGCCAGCCCTGGAAAAACTAAGGAGGAAAATAGAGAATACTAGGCAGAATGCGAGAGTTAACGAATTGTAGGAGTAAGGGTTGGGTTATACCAGAATGTCTTAACTTCTTGATGTAGAAGGTAAGATGGAATATTTTCTTAGAAATCATCAAGATATGAGACGACCAGGAGAGATCAGCAGATAGAATGATGCCTAGGTATTTAATTTCCGACTTGGTCTCTCTCTATTTCAGTGCCATCTATGTTGCACACCTCGTGAGGTGAGTGTTAACCAGTTTGTTTAGGTCAGATTTATGCTTAAAGGTGAAATTGACTGTTTGGCATTTGGTGGGGTTTAAGGTGAGTCTGTTTTCCTTGGACCACTGGCTGATTTCTGATAGAAAGCCATTTAGTTTAGAGCAGTCACTTTGACATTCGCCAGGCAAAGATACATTCAGATCGTCAGCATATTTGACAAAATTAATGTCATATGAAGTTGGTAAGTCATGTAGAAAGAAAGAAAAGAGAAGTGGGGAGAGTACAGCACCTTGGGGACACCAGCTTCAGTGAGCACAGCGTAGGAGGATTTACCTTTGTATACAGTGTACTGCATTCTGTTAGAGAAGTAGGAGTGCAACCAGTTAGTGACCCAGGACTCAGCTTGTGTCACAGAGAGCTTATTTAGCAAGAGACATCTAGGTACGGAGTCGAAAGCAGAAGTGAAGTCGAGAAACGTGCTTCGGAATGGTTCAGAGGCTTGGCGCGGCCTGCACCAAAAGTAGTTCGGACAAGTTACTGTTGACTTTCATCAACAGTTAGCTACCTTCACTGTCGTCGACACAGTGAAGGTCAGATAGCCAGAAGGCACTGGAAGTTAACAAGGAATTGAGGAATCAAAGCAATCAACAGCCTGTTTCCCTACCTACCAATAAATATTCAGAAAGAAACGGAGATGGACTGGGCTTAAACTGAGAAGACCGTTGAGTGAGATCACACTTCAGGCTGGCTCTAGAGTGAAGACAGCAAATGGCTGGGGTGGAAGATGACACGTAGGAGATCGTGTGAGGAGAAAATCAAAGCCTATGGACTATCGTGGAGGCAGCTAAAGAGGACTGAAGGGAACTGAGTGATGTGATGCTGATGCCCTGTGTTCCACTCGGAACCCATGAGAACAATGATGATAATAATAATAATAATGAACAGCCATGTCTACTCAATAAAATTCACTATGGAAATAGAGAATGAAATCGGGAAACTGACTATTTTAGACTACAAAGTACAAAGGGTAACAGATGGCAGCATAATAAACGATGCTATATAGAAAAACTACACATTCTGGAAGTTTTCTTGATTGTCACTCAAGGTAATGCAGACAGAATATGTAGACTTACAACAACAACAACAACAAATGACCAGCGAAAATAAATAAACGTCTTTTGTAAAGTGTCACTCGACAACAACTACCCAAAATAATTTACCAGGGATAATAGTGCATCAGTGGCACATTGGTTAGGACTCTCGCCGACCATGCACAAGGTCCGAGGTTCGATCCCCTGCCGACGCACACCTGATATCTATGGTCGCCCTGTACAATTTGGGCTACCGATATCCATGCTGAAAAGTCCATACTTGTACCAAAAATACAGTGTGGAATCAAGCTGTCATCAAAAATAAATAAAATAAAATAAAAATAATATAAAGAAAGAAAAAAGAGGGTAAAACCAGAGGATGACAAAACGGAGGAACTTTCAAGACTTGGTTTTAAGGATTATATTTGTTTTTACGAGTTGATCCTGGATTGATATCAGTTAGAGAATCATCGAAAACCAGGGAGTACTGGACAACTGTTTTATCTTAGTTTAGGAATTATCGGTAGTACGCACCTTTTGAAATGGTTCTCTAACTGATATCGATCCGTGATCAACTCGTTAAAAACAAAACTAATCGTTTTAAACCAAATATAGAAAATTATTCTGCTGCTTGGTTAATGGCTTGCTACAAGACTGATGGAGTTTCCCGGAGTTCTAGTGAGAAGTCGTGACCATTGAGGTCCATCCAGTCAAGTGTGAGGATGGATGTCCCACCGATGACATTGGTTGGTGCCTGTCGTGCTAAATGCATCACGAATTGGTAGAAGTTAGAATTCATGCACTGGTCATTGAATCGGGTGGTCCCAGTGGCTGAATGATATACGAGATCGCCTTGTAATCGGAAGGCCGTAGGTTTGAACCCCGGTGGTGAGAACTGGTGAAGAGTCCCAAACTAGGACGAAACAGCTGTCCAGTACTCCAGTACTGGTTTTCAATGGTTCTCTAACTGATATCAATCCGTGATCAACTCGTAAGCAGTTTTACTCATATATACAAATGAAGCAAGAAAGTTGTTTGAGTAGCGCCTTGATATGATTATGAGCAATAATGTGTACTTGAAATGTGGTCATCAGTTAAGATTACTGTATAAGAATACTGTGTGATTAATCAAAATAAAATCTTATCCATAATGCCCAAGTTTTTATGCTGACAAAAAATAATGTAATTTACAAATAGATATCATGTGATGGATGTCTGACTAAATATGTCCGTCAAAAGTCTAGATCACTCAAAATAAGTGAGAGTGAACATACACACCTGCGTAAAGGTCACGCCACAGGAACACAAGCATACAAAATTTAGAAAAAATCTAATATAATCAAATAGAAAGAGTCACTCATGTCTGAGATTATATTCTTCACGCTAGGGTCACGCCAGTTACATGTGACTAGCGATGACTAAGCGTAAATGTCAGAAAACTGGGATAAACTCCTTCATGGACAAAAAGTGAATAGACAAAACAAGATAACCATATACGTATATGTATATGAGTATATGTCATAAAAGTGTAAATTAAAAACAAAACAATTTGAACAGTTGGTGTGATCATGGGCAGTAGTTCTGCTGGAAATATTACCACAAAGCAAAAACTTATCATTGTGTGTAAACTAATGAAATATTTGAATAAGGCATTTAGAGGACAAGTTTCACGAGATGATATTATTTCGTAATTTCTTTAGAGCCGCTCGGTGGCATAGCGGTTAGGACGCTCACCGACCATGCACATGGTTCGATCCCGGCCACCGACGCACTCCTTTACCTCGCTAAACTAGAAATAAAGCTGGTAAAGAGGAAAGGCTGGGCATGAGGCTAGGAACCCCATCCTGTAAAAAAGAACACTGCTACAGAAACTTCAAGCCACCAGCTTGAGGCCCTATGTTCCACTGGGAACGTGAAGGAAATAATATATATATATATATATATATATATATGCCCAGTGTATTATTTTGGAAACCGTAGAATTCACCGAAAATTGTTGTGTAGCATCATATTTCCACCCTGTTGTCGTGTTTGTATCGCACTAATTGTAATTACAAGCACTTGGTATCTTTCTGAAATCTAAAGCTTCTCTGTTGAATGAATAATTCTGAGCAGTTATGGATTAACTGACTCAAAGTAGAAGAAATTTTCTTGAGCAGAAGTTTCGCCTATCAAGTTTTCACTCATTTTGCTTGAATTTTAATCACAATTTACCTGTCAGGCACAAACATCCTCTGATGAACTGGAACAGAGTAATCACAGAGTTATAAGCATACTGAGGTGCGTAAATTAGAAGAATAGGTAAGATGCAAACATGTTTATTGTTATGTCTGTTGGCTTATCAGTGGAATTCATTCCAATTCACTTCACCGTCGACTTCTTTATCATGTTCGTCGTGGTGTATTTGACCCAATAACAGTTTGAAAAAATTTGGGCATTGTGTATATAATATTCATTATAATTAAGGTTTTTTGTATTTCCCAATGAATGAAAAACAAAACGATATTGTTTTTACTGACATTTCGCTATTTAATGCTGCTAATAGCTTTGTCAAAGTATTATTAAACCGGAATTTACAAAATCTCAGCATATATATGTATAACAACTTTTCCAGCGTTCCTCAGCATGGGGTCATTTTTACGTAGTCAAGTTGACCAATTGGTAAAGATAACAAAACCAGGTGTGGATTGTTGGATTTGATAAGCGTGTGCTTACACAATGAAATTGCTTATCACATTTGTGTTGATCTTGTAATTTCATGGGAGACGGGTGAGTTGTAACCAGGTCAAATTCTGTTTTAGTCCATCATTCCTATTCAGACAATGTGGATTCCGCTTGACATGATATTAAACGTTCTTTGTGATTTCTGAAATTCTTCTGAAGTGTTTCAATATTGTCAAAATCAATTTTGTGGCCTGATTCTATAGCGTAGCGTGTAGACGACCTATGGCTGATGATTTTTCAAGCTTTTCTAGTTCAACTGGATTTATTTCTCAGTGGCCGAACAGATGCTCTGCTGTGTTCATTTCTTCCGACTGACTTGAATTCGCCCTTGCGATGTTTGTCCGATGTATGTCGCATCAAATTCCAAGCATTTGATTTTATAGACACAATTAGATATAGAATCTGTAGGGATTTGGTCTTTTATATGGACAAGGTTGTTTCGCGCTGTCTGACATAGTACTTATTGAAAACTCTTTTGATATCGTCTGACATCTCTGCTGTGTGTGGAATGACAACTATTGTGGTTCATGTTTTCGGAATACCTTTTCGACCATACTTAATGACACTGTTGATTTTGTTGATTGAGTTCTTTCGGTAGTTGTTTTTTTTGAGAGTTTCAGTAATGTTTGACATTTCTTCTTCTTTTTCTTTCTCATTCGATAACATCAAAGAGTGTGCTCGACTGAGAAGACTTGAAACAACTGATACCTTTGTGCTGATGGGCTGTGATGATCCGAAGTCTTAATGTTTGTTGGAGTGGGTTTTCTTCCTGAATATAGATACACTAAAATGTCCTTTTTCTCTCCTCTTAACTAGGCAGTCTGGAAATGGTAGTTCACCGACGTCTAATTCTGCTTCGGAAGTAAACTGGATTCTGGGGATAGATTGCTTAGTTTCTCCAAGAGTGAACTGTGTAGATCCCGTTTTAGCACTACAAAAGTGTCATCCACATATCTTAAGCATATTTTAAGAGTGAGTATGCTTGAAAAGATGTTATCGTCGAATCTGCTGATGAAAAGATCAGCGACTATTGGAGAAACTGGTGAACCCATAGTAACACCATTTGTCAGTCTATATAAATTCTCTTGAAATGTGAAATAATTACTTTCTAGACAGAATTCCAAGCTGTTAATTATTTCACTGGTGTCCAGTGGACATTTGTGTGATAGCGTTCTATCTGATTCTAGTAGACTGGAAATGATAACAAGACTTTCGGTAATAGGAATACTAGTATATAATTAGCATTAAGTAGTGAAATGCCGATAAAAACAATATCGTTTTGTGTTTCATTCATTGGGAATCTATTGGAACCTACTTCAAAGCTCTTAATAACAAATCGAGAGACTTAATAATAGTGAAATGCAGTCATCAATTTAAAGAAATATTTTTTGCGCTAAACATAAGTGTTTTTCAATGATCGAAAATGCCCATTAGAAATTTCAAAGGCCTGATTACTGAACAAAGAATATTCCCTCCGATGACGTCCTCTTTATCACGTTCTACATTTACATATCCATCTATAATATTGCTGAAAGAATTAGAGTTATTAACGACAACATTAATGTTGTTCAAGTAACATCGAATCAATCAGTAATATGAAGAGATTACAGCTAAATGGCATCTATAAGTGTGATGATGTACATCAACATAACATAACACTAAGATACACACTGAATATCAGACAGACAAATTAAGAAAAATAATAGTAATACAAAATTCATGAATTTGTAGGCTCCACAGAGATGTCCAGAGCAGTAATGGTGGCTCGCTGTTTCTTCAGCACATACACACACAGAGCCCAGATCATTTTAGGCGAACTACAAGAGCCTCTGGTCTTTGGTAATTTTATTTCTTACCCGATAGCTAATGATGGAGAAGGATTCTTCAGATTTCTGCAAATTTCTTTCTTTTTCCTACCATCTGGTTCTTTTGTAAGGAGGAGATGTAGCAAGGCAGTTCTATTTTGGGATTCTCTTCACACGTGAATTTGATGGCGGAATATACCTTACTGAGGTGAGTTATTATTGTGTTCCTTTGCGAATCATTTTCACAATGAATGAAGATATTACATTTACATATATCGTCAATAAAATTGGAATTTTCTCATAAGGTGTTGTTCAGAGAATCATTTTTCTAGTTTACTTAGATAGAAATCTGCCAATATGGGACCCGATGGGAAGGGGGACATTGCCACCCCCTCCACTTGTCTGTAAAGTGTGGCATCAAATTTGAAATTTACATTCATGCTACACCTTGATAACAATTCTGTTGGGATGCCACTTTTTACGCAATTGTTATACATTTATTCACACATGATGTTGACTATTCCTACTACAGGTACATTTGTGAATAAAGATGGTTTTTACTGTTTGATAGATTGGATTACCTAGATAGTGAGTTGAGCTCACCAAGGGGGAAATAAAAACTTCTGTTCAGTTATCATAAAATGACTGTTCATTAAATTTAGAACAACACATTTAAGCTAACAATATTGCTGTTTTCAATTAGATCTCATCAGGCTTAACTCTAATATATATAAGTTTACAAATAAAAATTCAAATATAAACCGATCACCATGGTGTTTTGTCTATAGGATAATAGGATGGTGAATGTAAATTGTGCAATTAGTCATAATAATAATAGTAATGATAATAATAATAACGGTTTTATCAATAATAAGGATGAAGAAAGTGAGGCAATCTGTGATAACACGAATAATCAAAAAAGCAGCATGATTAAACAAACAAATGTTCAGGTCGACAGAGCAGTCGATGAAGGCTAGTAAAACCAAATGAACCGATTAAGTAATGCTAGACTAATTGTAAGGGAAGTAAATGAGACACGTTTTTATTGAAGATGTGATAAGATTAAGGGATGATAAGAAAGGGGTTGAAAATATAAACAAGGGGGTGGTGTAGAAGTCATTAGTTGGTTATGTCTTAATAGGTCAACATGGGAGGAGGGATAACGGCTGTGTGTAAGAACTTCTTTTGAATGAAGGCATAGTTTAGGTTGAATACTTCGAATGCCTATCGCCTGACTAAGCTGTGTGCAGTAGACGAATACGAATTCTATTTGAAAGATTCGGTGGGATACGATGAATAACTTTGAAAGCTCTCGTTTTCTCCACTACATGACCACTATCAATGAAATCTGACAAAATTGAGCTACGGATTGTTTTTGTCTGTCCTTTGCCAAACCACGATGATGGCAGATGTTCACTAACACGTTGGCTGGCTAAGCTGTCTAATAGTAGTACGCCCAACATGACTGTCGTTGCAGTTGCAGTTGAACTGATAAATGCACATAGATGTGGCAAAACTATCAAGCTTATCCTTCGTTTGCGTCCCAATCATTCGTCGGCTAGAGAATGACAAACATAGGTGTGCTGCGTAAAACTTTTTCCGTATACTCCTTGAAAGTCTTTGGAAGAGAATCTCACTTGATAAGTCACCATTAAATTGTAACTTAATAAATAGAGGTTTCTTACGTGCAGTCAGAGTCTCAGGTTTTTCCTATGATGGTTTCATACGTTTCTTTATGAAACTACTCGGATAGCCCATATCCGTCAGGGAATCGTGAATATATTCAAATTCCTTTTGTAAGAGATCATCCGTACATATATTCCTTGCTCTTCTCGCGAGACATTTAACAACATTCCTTTTATATTTAACGGGCACGTAAATAAGGAAGTGTGTGTATTGCCCTGTGAATGTGCTTTTTCTGTACACCCTTCTCCCAAGTGACGCATCTTCTCTCCTACTTAGCAAGATATCCAGGAAATGTAGTTTATTTTTCTGCTAAGATAAATGTATCATCGACATATCGGTAATACAAATTAAACTCCTTGATGATGCCCTTCAAGTTTTGCGAGAAAGAAGTCAGCTAATATTGGGCCTAATGGTGAACCCATAGCTATTCTATCTACTTGTCGATAGTATGAATTATTGAAGACAAAGTGAACATTCATTGTGCATTTAAGAAGTAATTCTTTGAGGCTAAACAAGGGGATTCCTAAGTCTAATTGCCTTTCTGTAATTTCTCCACAAATATAATCTACTGTTTCCATAAGCGGTACATAAGTGAATGATGATGATACATCCATGGATAACATGCGTTTATACCTCACATTAGTCTCGGATATTATTAAATGTATACACAGCTGGTGACTCCCAAACTGGGCTGACGAAACAGTTGTCCTGCAGTAGTCCCTACTGGTTTTCCCATCGTTCCCTAACTGATATCAATCAGTGATCCAACTTGAAACAAACCAACACTGAATTGAGTCATTCTGTTATAAATTTAATCACTTAACAGAATGACTCATCTACACACCGGGTTTATTTCTATATACTGATCGATAATTTCTCCCCCATCATCAAATTAATGTGTGAAAATTATCCCTTGTGCGATAAGTTGAAAAGCTCAAATTATTATTTCAAATTTTCAGTTATAAAACTAGTTATTTTAAGTTTGTTTCCATGCTCACACTTGATCTGATCACACTTGTAATAAGTTGAAAACACATAGACCAGGAAAGCACACACCCACACTCTTCTTACAATTTCACTTCAAAGCTATACAATTGTGTAATGTTATAAAAGGTCACGCTTATAAGGGTCATTCGATGCATTTCTAAACCAACTTCACTGTTAGTAGTTTGATATGAACTTAGTCATTAGGTCACCGGTTCGGTATATGATATTCATGGTCATGAATGAAACTCAAACAACGATATTGTCTGTCTGTCTGTCTATCTGTTTGTCTATCATACTCTATTCATTAAAGCTAAAACCAATTTTGAAAATTCTCTGTTACAAGTAATTGGTCGACTTGTGAAAGAAGTGCACATTTAACTCTATTCGACTTCTTTACCACCATCCATCTATCCATCCATTCATTCATTCATTCAGGTAATTCAGTCCTAATGCTTGAGTGAAAAAATTGTCAGGTTCATTGTTCAAACTCAAGACTAACTAACTAATTCATATGAAATGAAAAAGAAACTAAATGACATTCAACTAGAGAATGATGAAACAATGGTTAGTTTGGATACAACTAGTCTTTATGGTAATATACCAATCACTATGGTAGGCTTAGGAGCAGTTCAAAAAGACCTGACTACAGATCCTGAACTCACTGATAGGACTAAGCTGCACATTAAGTTGTGTGAGTAGTGCCTTGATATGAATATGATCAGTGATGAAAATTCTGCTCGAAAGGTAGTCATCAATAACAAATTTTTTATTCCTTCACGTTCTTTGTGGAACATAGGGCTTCAAGCTAAAGGCTTGAATTTCTAGTAGCAGTGGTGTTTATTTTTACAGGATGAAGTTACTGGCCTCATGACCAAGCTTCCCTCTTTACCAGTCTCACTTCTGGCTTGGCGAGATAAACCAGCGCGTCGCCTGGGAATCGACTGCTGAACCAAATTAGAGGTTAGCGATCATTCTAATGCTGTGCCACCGACGCTTGGATACCATATAGGGATACGTCTACCTGGAAAGTGATCAAAACACCCAGAAGACAATTTACAATAAATAATAAGAAATGGGTAGTTCAAATAACTAACTGTCAAGCATATCTCGATCCAGGAAACTTACTCTTAAGTAACCAAAGGGATAGTGAGTTTGAAAGGCAAGTGATAAGCACCTGTGTCTATCATTGTTTTCAAAAAGAAGGAGTGGGGGAGGGAATACTCCAACTAGTCTGAAAATGAATCTCACTAGGACGTTCACTTTTTCAACTTAAACAGAAAAATTTATTAGGGACATTTCGAGACACACCTTGACAATCTCACCCATAATTAATATCATAACCAAAACTTAAACCATAAGATACTCTTGTGAATTTGCTAGCCAATAAATCAATAGATTGAAAAGAACAAGAAGTTCAGCAAAGATGGCGATCTTTTCGGCGATTTCAATCTCAAAAGCAGCTGTACAATCGCATTTATATAGATTAGTTTACATGCATGCAATTATTATTATTATTTGTTTAATTCCACATAGTAATGAAGGTGACAATAATTTCCAACTTGATATGAAAGTTTGAAGGTAGGAATATAGATTACAAGGGGCTTAGAGACAAGATTGCATAGAATTGACTGGAAAGCAGTTACAACGTATGCAAAATTAATATTTGATAACTGGAAAAAATAATAGTTTTAAAAGCGAATAAAAGGTGAGCATTATTTTCAACTTGATATGAATTACAAGAGACTTAGAGACGCAGGGAGAGAACCAATTACAGGTGTGAACAAAATGAGCATGGAAACAAATTGAAATCAAAAATTTTCAACTTGAAATGTAAGTTAGGAGGTGTGAATACAGACAGATTACAAGAGGCATAGAAACAAAAAAATAGAAATAAAGGATTAGAATATAATTGTAAAATGGTTATTCTAAACGGATTACAAGTGTGATTAGGAGGAGCATGGAAACAAACTTAAAGTAACTGATTTTATAACTGAAAATAGGATGAATTGAATGAAGGCAAAGACAGAAAATTACACACACACACACAGATAACAAGACAAAAGAAACTGAAGGGAACATACAGAACTAGGTCCATGGTAGTTGTTAAGGCTGGACTAGTTTCTTTTCAACACATAGCTCCATGCTCCTCCT
The DNA here is from genome assembly GCA_944472135.2 of Trichobilharzia regenti. Classification (NCBI taxonomy): domain Eukaryota; kingdom Metazoa; phylum Platyhelminthes; class Trematoda; order Strigeidida; family Schistosomatidae; genus Trichobilharzia; species Trichobilharzia regenti. The sequence goes on from CALYDD020000554.1 coordinate 27,932, forward strand.
AATCACACTTGTAATCCATTTAGAATAACCATTTTACAATTATATTCTAATCCTTCAAAATCATTTACAAGATTCGATCAAACCCATCAAAGGGAGTTAAATCAAGACATCTGGCATAGCCGAGGCGCTAGCTATACAAAAGCTCAAACCCACGCTTTGTATACAAAAGAAATACGTCCAACCCCTGTCCTTGCCATGGCCATCATAAACAAGTAATTTTTAGTAATCACCATCCCATCGCCTTTCTTATCTAAACTTCCTGTTTATTCATGTTATTTCAAGTTTTTCTTAATCCCTGTTTACACTACCATATTTTCTTACTCGAACTTAGTGTTTATTTTGTCATTTTACTATTTCTACACATTTAATCCCTGATTGCATAAACAATTATTCATCACATTAGTTTTTATCCAAACATCCTGTCTATTTTGTTATTTCTACATTTCTAACCCCTAATTGCACAATGTCAGTCTTCTTAGTTATTTTAATGCTATTTTGTTTGTTTTATCCATCCCCCTGTTTATTATGGCATTCTAATTCCCAATTTTAATTTTTATATTCTAATCCTTTATTTCTATTTTTTTGTTTCTATGCCTCTTGTAATCTGTCTGTATTCACACCTCCTAACTTACATTTCAAGTTGAAAATTTTTGATTTCTGCTTGTTTCCATGCTCAATTTAGCCCTGAAACTAGCCAGTAGAACAGCAGTTCCAAAAGAATCATTGTTCATAAAACTGCAATTCCTCGGTGACAACATCAGCGAAAAAGTAACACAGAGCCTGAAGAATGCAGTTAAAGAGCTTTCAATGCAGGTGAGGCACGTTGTTTCTTCACAACAACCCCCATAAATGAAAAGCATATATCTCCTCACTATATAATTTTGCTATACCTACACAATTAAAACAAGAATATTAACAGGAAGTATTTTATCAAAAAAAATTTTTTTTATCCATAATGGCTGATGGGCAATTAGGCGAGGTGATGTTGAACTCTGTGACTTGTTGGCTTTTTGAAAGTCAAGTGGTGAAGCGGATCAGTTACACTGTTGGGTGTTCGTTCACCATTTTATAAAGCTTGTGCCATCATTCTATTCATCGAAAATTCGCATTATGACATACAGAAAATCAAAAGAAGTCATTCATGGAAGAGACTCTTTTCAACGAATTTATTATCAAGCTGTACAATAGTATACAAATATATGGTTTTTAAAAGATTATATCCGATGTGTGAATTGAATCGTAGGTGTGAATGCATAAAATAATAACAATAATAATAGTAGTATGAAATGCAATTAAAACTAAAATGTTTGTGATTATAATGATAGTTAAATGTCAACGAGGGGCAAAACAATTAATGTCATATGTAGAAAGAATAATTCATAGGATGGATAGAACTTGAAAAAGGGTGTGCAATTATAGGATTAGTAGACAAATGGAATAAAATATAAAAAAGTTACGTAACATTGTGTGAAATTTAATAGCACAGAATTTAATGTTGCAAAACAGAATTGATTCAGGATGACAAGTGGGACAAGTGAAATAATACTGCGCACAATCCAAAGTGAGAATAGTAATAGTAACAATTGACGTAATAAAGGAAGAGTATACAAATTGACTTGTGCGTCGGTGGCATAGCGGTTAGGACGTTCGCCGACCATACACATGGTCCGAGGTTCGATCCCCGGCCACCGACGCACTCCTTTACCTCGCTAAGCCAGAAAAAAGTGCTGGTAAAGAGGAAAGGTTGGGAATGAGGCTGGGAACCCCATCCTGTAAAAGTAAACACTACAACAGAAACTTCGAGCCACTAGCTTGAGGCCCTATGTTTCACTGGGAACGTGAAGGAAAAATTATATTAATACAAACTGAATAGAAAAAATGAAGAAAAACAGATGGTAGAGCCAAAATATGGCTAGGCATGGGGTAGGGGGGATTAAGACTATGAAAGTTGGAGGGGTTGAACAAACTTTCTCTGTATACAGAGAGATCTAGCTTTAGTGTTTCGATAGCCAGAGCCTCAACAATACAGATGAGTCGGGTACGTAGTGATATGAGGAAATTAATTTTCGTCTTGCAGATGACTTTAAAGGCAGAGTCTGTAGAGACACGGTGATCCAAACAAAAATGTCCAACAAATTAGTGGAAGAAAATTATCTTGCCAAGAGAAAACAGTTCACCAATGTAATACCGTCCGCCATTGATAAAACATAGTGGGTAATTAACCTCTCAACAGGAACCTAATACAGCTAAACTTCATTTACCTGTATTCTACCGAGAAACTATTGTAGTGACCCATCTTATTACTCGTCACCGTAGTTTACTTTCACCATATAATTGAACTTTGATTTGTTTATCACTTCAAAGATTGCGTGTTAACAATTGATACATTGTACTTGCTCCACTTTTGTGTTTTGATAACTGCGATAATACACGTTCGTAATCCTTCTCAAGTGCCTTTTGATTTACGTTGTGGTTGTCGAGTAATCACAACTTTAGGACATAATAATAAATGCGAAGAAGGACTAGGATACACGTGTACGCTAGTTTGGTCAAATAGACCACCACCACAACAAGCCTTCTTCACCACCTCCTTTGCTAGCCAATTTCCTTCTTTCTTTGTTTCTTCCTGACTAACTGACTGACTGCGTGACTGACTGACTGACTCACTGACACGCACACTGGCTTCCTAGTATAGTATGGAGAACAGGACTCATGTACCAGCTATCATGATGGAAAACAGTTTTCGCATAAAGTATTTCCATGACATCTTCATTGCATAGGATGCTCCTGGTGATGATTATGATGGTCCGAGAAAACACACACCTCATCTTCATAGTACCTAATTTCCATCATCCTATCTACTACTACTACTACTACTAAAGGCAAAGTAACACATGTCCCGGTGACAAGGATGATAAGCTTATGCATCCCAGCCCACTTAATGCACAGAAAATCTATCTGGACTGGAAAAGTGAATCATTTCTCAAGTTTCCTTCACACTGATAGATAGAAAAATCAATCGATTGAATCACATCTCCCTCCTCAACCTACTTTCCGAGAATTTGTACTCATGATATCAGTGTTAATAATGAAGGAAAATAAAAGAGAAGGTGGAGACAGTTTCGTAGAGATTAAATACCTACTCATCACAGACGGTTTCTTCCTCTTCAAGCCAACAGTAAGTTAGTTATACGGCAGAATCATGAAACAGAAGGAATTGCTGTACGTAAGTTTACATTTCAAGGTGAGATAGATAGGCTATTGAAAACAGAAGGACGAAATCACGTTGATGGAAACATTTCTCCTTTCCAACCTCACTACCACTACTCTACGGATAATTCACTAAAGCCATCCATCATCAGTGCATGTTTACGTTAGCCTCATTTTCTAATTTTTACATTGTCATTTGATCTTCACTCACGCCGAAAAATCAATCACTTCACAGAGCAATCACTACACAAACTTCAATGCACAGAAGATGAAAATGAAAAATAAGTCTATTCTTCTATGGAATTGGAGAGATGGAATAACACTGTGAATTAGTGGAAGCCTTCGGTAAGCCAGCCAGCCAGCCAGCCAACCAACCAGTCATTCAGACTGCCTGTCGATGGAAGCAAAAGTGAGCGTGGTAAAATAGAATGTCCAAACACAATCTTCGAAGTTGTGAAGGCCGGTGAAATTATCAGAGCGATGAGAAGATACGGTGCAGAAGTGCTAAGAATCCGAGATGAATATAGAGAGAAAAGATCACTAATCTCTTGCGATCACTCAAACATCGGAAGCCTATAACTAATCTGTAATTCTACGTAAGACGAATGTATCCACCACATAACTGGCTACCATTATTATTACTATTATTATTGCAATGCTAAACATAAGACTTTGTGACTGTTGGGAGAAGAAGAGGAGAATTCATCGTAAAGAATGTTCTTCCGTCAGACTGACACACTTCTAATTCATGACGTGGGAATATTTCATACACAACCTGAAATCTCAGATATAAGAGATTCATCCAAGCTGACTGACTGACTGACTGATGAGTTGAAGCCTGTAGAAGGTGTCACATGAGTTGTTATTCAAATATAATTTGCATAGTGGAAGAAACGGGATCGCATTGCATTCCATTGCAGTGCATTACATCACATCACATCACACTTCATGAATCCGGAGTATGCAGTAGCAAATCACTTTATACGAATTCGTCCGTTATCTTTTTCTTCACTTGATCATGTGACTCACATCACCTTGTCTTCCTTGTCCCGTGTTGCTTTTCATTTCACTTTACTGCATCAAGTCGGCTAGCTAGCTGCCTTTGATCATAATATCTGTCTGTGTTCTATCTACATATTGCGTTTGGTGGGAGGTGTAATAGGGAGACTAACATTGAGATGAGGCATCGGTCGAGTGCTCCGTGAGGAAGGAAAATCAATCGACGAGGTTGTGAAGGTAATTCAATTGAGATGGTAAAGAGATGTTATTACGCATGCCTCCTTGACTGATGGGAATTGTTAGCCACTGAAATAGCATGTATCTGGTTAGAAAAGAGCCAACTAGGTCTAGGTGGTCAAACCAAAACATGGATTTGGCCAACAAATCAGCGACGTGTATACTTACTTACTGACTGACTGACTAACTGACCGATCGACTGACTGACTGGTTAGGGTCCTCAGGATGGTAAAAACCAATGAAGGCTGGAGACTGTCTATCTTTCATACAGATAGCTGAAAATCCCAGATGAAAATAATGACACAGAAAATGCGTTCACTTATTGTGATTTGTCATGTCGAATAAAACTCTATTGTTCTTTCATACTACTACTATTACTACTATTTTTCTCTCCTCACACTTGATCTGATTGTCTCTCTCTGTGTCTGTCTCTCTTTCCCTCTGTGTATCTCTCCTTTGAATTTCTCTTTACTCTCTTCTCTTGCTTCGTAAGTCTCATGGAGGGAGGGAGGGAGTGAGGGATGGTGGCAACTCGAGCTGCTGCTGCTGCACATCTCTGAAAAGTTTTATGTTGACGTGGGTTCGAATTTCAGAAGGGACATTATTTCCTTCAAAATTACAGATAAACCTTGTGACCCGTGAGGAGCAACAAGCACAAAGTCTAGGCAGGGCTTCCTGACGATTGCCTCCAATCATCTATTACCAACAATTACTTCACACAACACACAAATCACCTCAGATAGACAGAACTCTCTTGAATGAATGAATGAAAGAAAAAATGCATAAACACACATGCACACATATACGTTCAATTATTTTCATGTTCTCAAGTAAAAGAAAATCAGAATTTTTCATGACTGTGTTTAACAATAGAACAGATTGATTTGTTACTCCTCTACAAAATGAACAGGTACAGACAACATAAGAAGACAAACAACGTACTTCGGATTGTAACCATTCTTTCGAAGCCAGGCTAGACGTCTTTTTCTCCACCGATTAAATGCCTCACCCTGTAAAACAATAAATACAAACAAACTATACACTATACACCACCACCTACTTAGCATACAAGTCTTAATCGGTCCACCGAAAAAAGCATTGCTAAGTCATTCAAATGGTCATAATTCACATGCATCTTGGAAAATATACATCTCACTATCATTGTAGAAGTGTCGGTTTACAGGGATCTCATTTGACTGAGTACAGGGTTTCATTATGAGCTGACATCGGCTAGAGAAGCATTGGGAAACCGCCTGGAACAATAACCAGACAGTTTGGGACTCATCGCCCACTAGGCTTCGAACTCAGGACATTCTGCTTACAAGACCAGCGAGCTAGTTCACTATTAAGCAACTGACCAGTCCGTGAATTCCAACTTTTGCCAATTCACGAATGATATGTTGGTGCTGTTGGCACTATCAAATGCCATCGATGGCGAGTATTAGTCCCCACACCCACAACCTGCTTTACTAACTCACTGGTCAAGGCTTATCAGTAGAACCCACCCACGTAACTGCTAACCTTGAACAGGGCCAGTCACCAGTGAGCTCACCTCGTAACCGAAAGCTACTCGGTTCGAACACTGGGGGTGGGTGTGCGTACCCCTGAACAGTCCCAAACTAGCACGAAACACCTGTCGAGTACTCGCAGCCAGTTTTCCAATGCTTCTCTAACCCATGTCAGGTCATAATGAAGTCCTATAACCAATCAAATCCTAGTAAACAAACACCTGAATGCTAGCTGATAGGTTGGTTGCTTTGTAAACGCGCTGCTCGAAACATACATGTAGGCGTCCTAACTAAAATAGGTACAGATACACACCTATAAATCACCATCATATACATCACTTTAAATTGACAAAATTTACTAACAATACTAATACTGCCACCCCATGTAAATAAAATTTTACTCAGATCAGTGAAAGATCAAGCGAATAAACAGAGCCTTGACGAGAGAATATTGGAAGCTAGATGGCGGTAATATCTCAGTTCCTACGCCATCAGATGATACAAGAATGTCACCACGTAGCACATACAGGAGCAGCCAGAACAACCGACCTTTTGAGACAAGGCATGTACTGGACAGGTATAAGAGATGTGGCGAAATATATACTTGGATGCCAGTAGTACCAGTTGATAGAAGAAAATCGGCGCATACGACCGCCTCTGCAGTTAATTCCAGCTACGACAGTAGGTGACTTGACATCCATAGATGCGATGCTTTCGTCTTCGCAGATCCGTCTTCAGAACCTCCTGATAATGACGAAACAAACTATACGATGGGCACACGCCATCACAATCAGTGCTGGAGAACTGTCACTGATGCAGCACTACGACACATCGTTGCAGACCACGGTGTACCCAAGGTCGATACTGACTGACAGATCAAGGCCTATGTTAGAAAGCGAAGAATTCACTTCCCATTTGCCACAGCTAGCTGTCAAGGAGATCAGAACAATACCATATCATCAGCAAACGAATGATCTGACACAGAGGAATAACCTTACACTTAAGGAGTGGCTGGCCTCGAACAGAGGTAACTGTGAGTTAGAGCTGCCATTGATTCTACTAGCACATCGTGCGACTACCCAAGAAACAACACCAGTTCAGCTGATATATATATATATATATACGAGGCGTACATAATTTTCCTATATAGAGAAAATCAAATTGCAAACAAACAGTCCGTCACCTAAGTCTGTTGTCTCCTACCGTTACAAAACAATCTCAGCCTTTAATATACTACTTTTATTATTCATAACAGTAATAATAAATAATAATGAACATTTTACTGCAATACTTACCTTATCATCTATAGGCATTTTGTCAACACATTCTTCATAATTAGTTGATAAATCTACATTCTGGGGAAATTCAATATGGTCAACATCAGAAAATTCTTCCTTTAATTTGAACCAGTCAACGTCTTCATCAGCATGTACATCATGGAGCATTCCCACCATCCAAGGATAACAAACAATAACAACAATCCAGTGACCACTAAAAAAGTTCCTATAGACATAACCAGTGAATGTCACACACACACACAAAGAGAAAAAGAGAATAATTTCATACACATACACACAGGTTAATATGATACAATGTGAAAGGCGAAAAATGTTTTTAAGTCAGAAATAACAACCGGGATGTAGTGACTAGAAGACATTCTCACAACACATTGGCGACAATTATCCCCTGTAATATGTATGATATGCTTACAATGTTTTCTAATGCATTTTTGAACAGTTATGCGACTTCTTGAATCTGAATTCTGACTGCTTGTTCAGGGTCACTGTGGCATTCGCTATCATAGTTTAATTTAGCCTGTAAGTTTCGTCGTCTTAAATAGTTGTCCCACTGTCGATGGGCGTTTGACCAAGTGACTGACTGAGTGACTGACTGATAGTGTAGGCTGCTAGTGTTCCACCTGTAACTGCTACCAGCATCATCAGTTATCTTATCATATGGCTACAGTAGTTATGAAGTTAGTTATTCACTTAGATACACATTCAGAGTAGAAAGTCTACAGGTCACCGCAACGAAACTCACATTTTTCCTAAAGTATAAATTATATTGAAAAAAACAATTTAACTATAGACTACACATGTTGCTTATCTGGTCTAAATTATACTTACTGCTCATTAATTGGAATGATGATAAAATCTTTACTGAAAATATCATCTCCACATGTCCATCGGGCTACACCAGTGTGTCGAGCATGAATTACTCTGATGAAAGGGAAAACAATATTATCATGAAAAACAGTCTCAATCGGAAATGTACACAACACAATGTAATTCATATATGTATATATAAGGTGTAGAGCACATGTCAAAAACCACCAGAGTCCATGTGCATTTTAACCCGATTTAAATATGTCATGTGATGTGTGTGTGTGTGTGCGTGTAGGTGGGGACATACGTGCAACATCCAAACACCACATACCATTCATTCATTCATTCATTCTCATGACACTTATTAACGAGAAAAAAATGAATTTATTTGTATGCATTGAATGAAAATACCATCATATGATTCTTATAGAAAAAACCATACCAGGGGAAATGCCTAGCTGTTCCGTGTTTCACTTACACATTCACAAGATCAACATGCAAACACTACTACAATTGACAGTCTAGTGTCTGTTCTATAACTTAACCAGTAGTTCACATGCCAGTATTGAGGTAGGAAGCAGTTACCAGGCGGTCGAAACAACAACAAAAAGAACAAACTCTTCAAAGTTAAACAACAATGAATGCTGTCAGCATAGAATATTTCACAGATTTGCAACTCTCCCTCCCTCCATGAGACTCACGAAGCAAGAGAAGAGCGTAAGGAGAAATTCAAAGTAAAGATACACAGAAGGGAAGAGAGACAGAGACACACTATCAGATCAAGTGTCAGAAGACAAAAATAGTACTAGTAGCAGAAGTAGAAGTAGTAGCAGATGAAGCAGTAGCAGCAGTAGTAGTAGTGGTAGAAGAAGCAGTCGCAGTAGCAGAAGCAGTAGGAGTAGCAGAAGAAGTAATAGTAGTAGAATTCGCAGTCGCAGTAGTAGTAGAGGTACCAGTAGTAGTAGAATTAGTAGTATATATATATATATATATATATAAAAGAATATTTTCGCTTTACAGATATTAATCATTTATCTATGGTTTAAATTTCCGTGTTAGGCATAAATTACTCTGAATTGGCGACGCAGTTGTCTCAGTTAAATCTGACTACTGTGTGTCTACCTGCTGTTCAGTGTGGCGGGCGTATATTTCGATGTGATGATCAGTTGGCTAAAATCTCGTGACAGGAGACTTACTCTAGTCAAGTTAGACAAAAATTAATAACAACCAATAAATTATTAACTCTCCGTTACAGCAAATTAGTCAACGGGATGTCTTAATCATATCTGTGGCGACTTGAACTTCCGCACATTTGTGCAAAGTTCTATGTCGAAAACAGACAGACAGACAGACTTAATCATATTCTTCAGTTTTGAGCACAGTCCAGTTACTGTTACCACTGCGGCTTCCACATGAGAAAACTCTTACCGAATCCATAACCAATAAATTTATAATGTTTATAATCATCTAGGCATTCCCATACTCCGATTACTCATTCAGTCACAGAGGCACAGAGGAATTAACTCATCAGTCGATGCATCAATTCACACGGTTGGATTTCAATGAATCCATGAAAACTGATGTGAAAAAATTAGATGAATAATCTCCATTTCACTTATGCATCAAAATCTAGTGATGAAAGCACTACTATTTGTGCAAAATCAGGAGATATGGTCAGTCAGTTCAAGTGCAGAGAATTTCCTCCCTCCGCGTTCCCTTATCTCAGAGGAGGAAGACGAGGAAGACGGTGAAGGATTCTCTCCAGTTTCCATTACATCTCATGTTGTTGTTGAACGTGTTTCTGGAGAGATATTTCCAACTTAGTTGGTGGAATCTCTCGTGATGTTCATTTCATCACAAAGAATTTCAAAGATTTATGTTGCCTAATTAATCACCATGACTTGTGTGTGTATGTGTGGGTGAATACATTCAAGTGATCAGTTGGCTACAGTGCACGACACTGTAGAGGTTCATTCTAGTCAAGTTAGACGACAACAACAAATCACTAATACTGTGTTACTACAGTTACCCTTCTATATGGTGACGGTGATGATGAAAAGACAACTAGAGTAGAGACTTACTCACTTCGATAACAACAACCATACACCTGAAAGAGTTTATCAAAGGTGAAATAATAATCTTTGTAAATAAAGGTGAAATCAACATGTCAGAGTACTCACAGTTCACTGATACGTATGCATGACTATTTACATATGTATGCAACTGCAATTGTTACAAATTGACATCACATTGCATTAACAGTTGTCAGTTCGCACTGTTACACTGATTTATACAATGCGCAAGCTTCTCGAACAACTGACCTTACTCATTGCAAACGATTCATCTTGAAATTGTCTCTCACTGTCTTTGTTTGACATACCTGGAAAGTCATTAGAATTAGCCTCTCAGGGCTAAACCTTTATAGTAATCATATCCAGGAGAGTAGTTGATTAATATGCGTTGAAAGCCTGATTAACAAGAAACGACTATACACATTATATTCATCATAATTATGAATTTGTATTCAGCACAATAACATACACTGATATATAAATATCAATACGGATTGGTTACCTTCATCAAATCTGTAGGGAATAATTCTACTACTGGTAGTTCAATCACCGGACCTGAACAACTCCAACCCACCCTTAAGCATGCTTTTATCAGCCCACGATCGATCAGAAAACATTCATCATTAACAGTTGAACTAAATAAATATTTCCGATTAGAGGAAGACTCAAAGTCGCACAGTCTTCTAATTTATGATGGCGCAAGTCTCAAGTCACCATTCTACTGTTCTTATTGAAGAAAACCAATCGAGATTATAGGTGGTAATTGCTTCCTTGATGAGAAGAAGCAGACCCTTCATATTATTATATACTTTTGTTCCGATGTGATGTGATATTCAACACTTGACAATGCGATGTCAAACTTTCATTAACTCATCAAAATACTTTTCAACTTTCCTCCTATCCTATCCTACTTGCAGTATATCCCCACTACAATAAATATTAGAACTATAAGAAAACAAAAGAACATGGCATCTTAGAGATTATCACTCTTTCTCTCTTTCTCTCTCGCCCTCCCTTTGTCTGTTCCACTCTATGATCATTGCAAAATGATGAAATGATTTCTTCACGTGTAGGTGTCATGAGTACAAAAAGCTTCAGCAGATCGCTTGATAGACATATGCAACACGTTGTAGAATTTGCTTCAGACGAATTAGTGTAAGGGAAGGGAAGCTGATGGATAATACTATTTTGTAGGGACATATTTTGTCACGTCCCATCTGTCATTAACCCAGATTTTGCACATTTTTAATTACTAGGTTTTATAACAGCCTGGGAAAGCTGAAACTCCTGAAACAGAAAATATTAGTATCATTTCAACAGTTTAATAGTACAGCCACTGCAGAGATGCAGATGTAGCATCTTGGAAAATAGAGAGACTTCTTTATTGTAGGGAGAGCGCGACGGTGTCATTGTAACTGTAGATGAAACTGCCCTATTTATTAAAGAGAAAATACAACCGTGATCGTGAACGAGCGAATAACGTTTGGTTTGGCTGATTGGTTTATACAACAAATCTCCATAGAAACGATTAGTCGAGAGAATAACAGATACAAAGTTAAGTACTTTAATACTCACTATCACTCGACTGGCAAAACGAGGATCTCTAAAACAAAAGAATGAGTGGACAGAATATAACTAACTCCTTGTCGTCTACATTTCTGCATTAGATAACTACAAACACCAGTTTGACTTTCCATAATTTAGTTATCCTTAACATAGGAAACAATAACAACATTTACAGTCGGAGAATTTCAAGAAACCTCGTACTCAAATGAATGAATAATCAGCGATTAATAAACACACCACCTTACTTTACACCAAATTTAAAACAACTAACAAATCAAAAAAATAAATCACATGAGACAAGAAAGTTAAACTCCCAATAGGTGACATGGCTCAAAATCGTTGTCAATGGCCAGCGCACATGTATTCAGTCTCTGTAATCTTTCATATTCCTTTCTACCATTACCCATTCTGTTTCACTCGTATACTTGTCAAACTCTATTGATTCTCTTCACTCATCTTCTTGTCTACTTTTGTGTGGTATTTGGAACGTGGCAACTCGAACTGCTGGACTTCGGTGACAAGTTCTATGTTGAATCCAGACAGATAGACAGACAGAAACTCCCAAGTCGATAAAAAATAATCAAAATAACAAAAATCGGACAATGGTTGCCCGGAAATACAACTACTATATCGTCAAATAAGTTCATTTCATAATAAAACGTTTGGTGAAGGAAGGTGTTGTGTCTATAGCTGGCGGACAACGACATCTCCACAATTAATTATATCTACAACCAGCTTCTCAGAGAACACAATCAAAATCATCCTCCTGAGCCAAAAATCTTCGACATTATATTGTCAGCCTGTATATATATATATATATTAATAAAATGAATTCAAGTTGACACCATAACACAAAAGCAATAATAATCCCCATGTGCATTGAAAAACCAAAACCTACTCTTCTGTTTTTATCTTAGTCGACGGATGCTCAAATGTCAATCGAGTATAGAAAAGCACATTGAACAGGTGAGTAGCATGCTTCTGATAGTCTGTCAGTTT